>CABHPQ010141473.1:0-19925 GCA_902168405.1 Peromyscus aztecus
TAAAAACAGAGCAGAGACAGGTAGATCCCTGGGGCTTACTGGTCAACCAGCCAGGCTTACTTAGCAACTTCCAGGCCAGTGAGAGACACTGTCTCAAAAGAAAACAATGATGGGCAGCATCTGAGGATGTACATTCTATGATGCTTTTATGCATACACATGCATTTACACACACACACACACATGCGCGCCAAACATCTGATGAGCCACATCCATATTTTCTCTTTTTCAACTGTATTTTTATTTGTTCTCTGGATCCAACCCTCAGAGAGCCTCAAAAGGCCCTTGACTCCCAAGATTTTCTTTTCCTTGATGATGAGGCTGAGTCACCACGATTTCACTCCTAAACCCTAGCATTGGGGATGATTGGCAGAACCGGAAGCACTCACTCTCCCATAGCTTACTACTTCCTGTTCAACTCAGCCCAAAGTTCTCCCCACTTTTCTTCCATACACACCAGGGAACTTACTGGCCATGGAGGTGGAGGACTACAAAGAAGTTATTACCCAAACTTGATAGCCACTCTATCACCATGTGGGGGAGTAGCGAGGGGGCAGGGTGGAGTGTTGGTGTGTGGGTCTTGAGTGGAGGTGAACCAAAAGGGGCATGAGGCTATAGGTATGTTCAAGTGATTTGGGTGTGCTGTTCCTATTCATGTGTGATGCGTGGCTTGCCTGTGTGTGTGGAGTTGGGTACCAGCGTAGACTTGCGTCAGTTATGTACTGTATGTGCATGAACCTGTGTGTGCGTGTGAATGGAAGTCTCACATGGACATGACATGAAGTTCCTCTGTATACATGGTGTTTGGATGCCTACATACATGTATGTGGAGTATACAGCGAATGTGTGTTAAATCCAGGGGATCGCCTCTGCATGGTACAATCCTCTGGTCTAGGGAGGTCTGCTATTTGAGCTCGGGTGTAGCATAGAGCATGTCTGTCCTTTGGATAAGTGCCATCTGTGTACGATGGGGGGCGCTGGGAATGACGATGAGACTTATAAGGAGCCCCACATTGACCTGGTATGAGGGCGGGGAGCCCTTTCTTGGCTAAGCCTTTCAGACCTGCACAAATAAAGAACCACAGCAGAAGGATGAGCTATTTGGAAAGTGTCCAGGTACAAATGGACTATCAACTCGTCCCAAGAAGAAAGATGTTATGAGTCAGGTCCAGAGATGTGGAGGGTGGGGGTAGAGGCTCGGAAAAGCAGTGGAGACATTCACAGGCGCAGCCTCAGGAAGTGTGACACACAGAGCCCTGGGTTTGAATCCTTACCTCTGGTAATTTTCTAAGTGTGTGGATACAGGGTATTGGGCTTTCTTCACTATCTCATCTTTCTCATCTGCATAATGGGCTATAAAAATTAAAACAAAGCAACACAAGAAGTCTTTAAGATTTATTTTTATTTTACCTGTATGGGTGTTTTGCCTGCATGTATGTCTGGGTACTAAGTTCTTGCAGTGCCAGCAGAGGCCAGAAGAGGGTGTCGGGTCCCCTAGAACTGTAGTTAACGATAGTTGCTAGCTACCATATAGATGCTGAGACTCAAACTCGGTTCTCTGGAAGAACAGTCAGTGCTCCCAACCTCTGAGCCATCTGCCCAGCCCTACAAAAGGTGCCGGGTATACAATAAGCATCAGGGAGTGCTCAGTGCTCCTGCTTGTAAGTGTTGTCCTCCCCTCCTACCTCAGGCCTCACCTCTGCTGGTGTCTCTGGAGCCTCAGACCGAAGACTTGACCCGGAGGACATGGAGGTTTGAACCACCATCCTCTCAGAAGTGATGCCTTAGCTCTGGGATGCAGGCCCCTCAGGAGGTATCCAGTGCTCCCTTGCTGCCTGTTAGACCTGGACTGCCTGGTAAGACAGCTGGTGTGTGTGTGTGTGTGTGTGTGTGTGTGTGTGTATGTGTGTGTGTGTGTGTGTAACATACGTGCATATGAGTGGCAGGTGTTCGTGTTTATGTATGTCTGAGGGCAGCTGTCTACACTGGGGCTGTACCCACAGGCAAATCCTGGAGCACAGTTGTTCACTCATCTATTCATTCCTAGATTAAGAACCTCCCAGGAGCTGTCCTAGGAGCTGGGGAGATGGTGGTAACTGTGACTGACACCAGCTGCAGGTACCGGGCACTTCAATGGCACCTGCTGGTCTATGCAGACACTGCTATTTTTTGTTAGAATCCGATTGCTGCAGTGCTTTCCAGTATCTGGATTATTTACATCTTCAGAGATGACCAGAAAGCTTTATGCTACATCAAGATGTCTAATTGGCTCAAGGAGCATCTCGTTAGGCTCCATCTGTCCCCACTCTTCCTGCTGTTGGTAAAAATTCACGCCATGTATCGGTGACTGGTTGGTTGGTCGTCACTTGATTTTTCCCTTCAGTTGGTTAGTTTTGGAGTTTTAGGTAATTTATATGCCTGCCAAGCTGGGCTGGCTTCTGCTGTGCTTCTATGGGGCCCTAATGGCGTCTCCTTAGAATGAGGCCAGGACTCACATTAAGCAAACAAGAGGTGGATATGGTAACAGGACTGCAGGGGGGTGGGAAGGGGGGTGTAATAGGATTTCTCCACTTTCCTTTCTGCTCCTCTCCCAGGGAAGGGGCTATGTTGCCACCCCTCCTCAGAGAGTTGAGTTTAACCTTCACTCCCTTAGAAGAACCCAAATCCCCTCCATCCTTTACCCAACCCTGCCTCAGGCAGAACCCAAGATAACATGGAGAAGGCCTTGGTGGCCACAACTCATTCCCTTAATAAAATCCTCAGTCTTTATTATTGTTTTCTGGGGTTTGTGTTCATTTTTGAGACAAAGTCTTACTATATAGCTCTAGGTAGCTTGGTACTCAAGTTATAGCCCAGGCTAGCCTCAAAGTTGTGACAATCCTCCTGTTTCAGTCTCCCAAATCCTGAGACTAAAGGTATGCACAACTGTACCTGGCCTACTCAGTTATGTTGATATAACAGTTTACCCAAACAGTACAATAATGAGCAAAACTCCGGACTCTAGAGGAATGTATGTGTTGACAGGTGAGCCTGTATGTGATTTCAAATAGTGGGACAGCTTTGCCACATAAGCAGCCAGGCTGATGTCTGAAGGCTTTCTAATGACCCTTTGTTCCTGGCTATGACTGCACAGATCCACTCAGCAGCTTTACTGGCCTTGTCTGGGTCAGTCAGGTGGCTCCATTTCCAGGGAAGGCTGGCTATGACCTGGAGTGTGACCTTAGTTTCCGACACCATGCTAGCTCAGGCTTCTTCACAAGGCAGATGCTGGGTCCAAGAGGAAGAGCAGAAGCCTGCAAGGTTCAGAACTAGCATGTCTTGATTTTCCAGAATGTTCTACTGGGTGAAGTGAGCCATCAGTACAGCCCTCATTCAAGGAATAAGGAAACAACTTCCAACCCACTTTAAAAAAATCGTATTGTGTTTTAATTATGTGTACATGTGTGTCTCTGTGCCCAGGAGTATAGTGCTCCTAGAGGACAGAGGACAGAGTTTGATTCCCTGGAGGTGGTTGTGAACAGCCCAACATGGTGCTGGGAACCAAACTCAGGTCCTCTCTCTGCAAGAAAAGTATGTGCTCTTTACCCCTGAGCAATCTCTTCAGCCCCTACAGCCTTCCACTCTTGGTAAAAGGTGCCACAGACTCATGTCGGTGCTGCGAAGAGGCATGGATAGAAATAGTGGAACATTGTGCCATCAATCAACAGCATGGGTCATCAAGACAATAAAAGGAGTTCATGGTGTATGAAGTCAATGTAGGCAAGAAGATTCTTTTAGTAGGGGCTCAGGAAAGATGTCTCTGAAAAGGTAGTATTTGAGATAAGATCTAAGTGATAAGAAAGAACAGATTTACTCCAAAGATAGATAGATGAGGAGACAGACAGAGAGATAGAGAGAGAGAGACAGAGACAGAGAGACAGAGACAGAGACAGAGACAGAGAGAGAGAGAGAGAGAGAGAGAGAGAGAGAGAGAGAATGTACAAGGGCCTGTGAAGGAGAAAAAAAAATTCTCAACTGTGTTCAGGACTCAAAAATTAGTGGACCCACTGCAGTAGATACAAGGAAGTGGGGGATGCTGGGAGATTAGAGAGACGTGCAGGCAATGCTACTGTTTGGTCTAATAGGTCCTGGGAAGATGCTTGGGTTTGTTTGTCTGCTTGCTTGTTTGTTTGTTTGTTTAGAGACAAACAGGACAGATTCAGGAGGATCTCTGAATCTGAAGCTAGCCTGGTCTACATAGTAAGTTCTACGACAGCCACGGCTACATAATAGAGACACAACCTTCTCTCCCCTCCAAAAGAAAAAAAGAAGGAAGGGAGGGAGGGAGGGAGGGAGGAAGGAAGAGAAAAAGAAAGAATAGGAATATAAGCTATTCACAATGAATCACTGAGAGACAGAGCAGCAGAAAACCTGTGTCAGTGACTCCCGGTCAGGAAAGAGGGGAGGCAGAAATGAGCTTGAAGAAAAAGACACAATTTTCCCGAATTTGGTGAATACTAAACTTATCAATGTACATAGTTCAGTAAGTCCCAAAGATAGCTGGGCATGGTAGCTCCTCCCTTTAATGCAGCCTTCAGAGACAGGAGGATCTCTGTGAGTTTGAGGCCAGCCTGTCTTACATACTGAGTTTCAGGACTACATAGGGAAACCCTGTCTCAGTAATGCAGAATAAACCCAAGGGTTAAAAAATAAACAAACAATTTAAAAAGAGCAAGTCCAAAGTGCACCACAATAAAAATCCCAAAATCACAATAAGAAGGAAATCTTAAAGGCATCTGGGCACACTACGTACAGAAAAACAAAACTGAAAAATGACAGCAAAGTTATGAGAGCTGGGAGAGTGAGGGAGAGCAGACATCAGGGAGAGAAAAACTGTCAGTGTGGAACTCCTCAGCAAAGCTACAGGTGAAATGCTTTTTTTCCCGGATAGCCAGCAGACATGGACTCAAAGAACGTTGGCAGAGGCAGTTCCCCAGGCGAGAACCCTTCAGATGGGAATCTGGCCACCACAAGAGGATGAAGGACAGAAGTTGCAGCTAGAGGATGCATGCAGATGGCCTCCCCACCTCATTTTGCATCTCTTTAGAAGACAAGTTATGGTTTACACTTTTTAAAAATGATAGTGTATGGTTTGTAGTATGTGCAAGTCAATTTTAGAAAAAAAAAAAGCAAAAAACAGAAGAAATGGAAAAATGTCACTTTGAAGTCCTCACACGACACAGATTGTACGATTTGAAGATTGACTTGATAAACAAAATAGACACATATCAACGCCCAGATTAATGACAAAAATACAACAAAAAGAGAGAATAAATTACCATGGCTTGTGTACCAAAGGCCCATCTGCTAACGGCCTCTCTCCAGCCTGCAGTGTTATTGGGAGGTGGCGTAACCTTCGTGAAGTGGAGCCTGGTCAAAGGGGGTTAGGTCCTTGAAGGGGACAGGGGCTGCCACGCTCACCCCTCATTCTCCTCTCTCCGTTTCCCTGAGCAGCTTCATTCCAGAGCACCTCCCCCACAATGCACTGCTCCCCACAGACCCCAAAGCAGTGCGACCTGCCCATCATGAACTGAGATTTCCAAAACCACAAGCCTCAATATGTCTTCCTTCCTCAAGTGTTTTGTGACAGGGGAGGAGAACTGACTAACATGGAAGTCAGTATGGAAGACAACACAAAATCAGCTTCTAAAAGGATTTAGGAAAAAAAGAAACAAAGATCAGATGGACAGTAGGCACAAACAGCAAGGAGGTAAAAGTTTAAGTGTAAACACATTGATAATTTTGTAAAATATGAAAGTCTACATGGCTAAATTTAAATGTTTTAATTACACTCATTAACTTATTTGGGGTGTGTGTGTGTGTGTGTGTGTATCTGTCTGTCTGTCTGTCTGTTTTGGGGGGAGAGGAGAATGCTGTGCATGCCACATGTATGTGGACAATTTGTGGGAGTCAGTTATCCTGGGGATTGAACTCAGGTCATCAGGCTTGGCAGTAGGCTGCTGAGTCATCTCATCAGCCCACACACAGTCTAATTTTATAAAGCAGAGAGTCAAATTGGATATATTTGTTACCTACAAGAAACCCACTACAAATATAAGGACAAGTAGGTTAAAAATAAGAGGCTATAAGAAATCCCCCATGCTAGTGCTGGGGAAGCTAAGAGGTCACATTCATGACAAACGGCCTCTTTTTGTAAAAGTGCTCACACTTACACAACATATGTTCAACAACTGAAGAATGCAGACTTTCAAGTTCATGAGAAACATGCACCAAGATCATATTTGCACAGAAAATAAGTCTTCAGTGTACTTAAGATAATTAAACCACATAAAATATGCCTGCTGGCCACTGTAGATTTAAACCAGAAATTGACACCAGAAAAATAGCTTTTATCCCCCAAATCATGAAATTCTGGAAATTAAATAACCCATGGATCTAAAGGAATCATAAAAGAAATCTGGTATTTTGTACTTTATGAAAATTAAAACACAGTGTCTCAAAATGTGTGAAATGTTAAATCCATGCTTAAAACAAAGACTTAGCAAGAAAGATCCATGTTGGAGAAGAGAAAGTTCTCAAGATGATGATTGGCTTACCCACTGTGATAATTCAACTGAGAAATGTCCACAAAGGCTTGGCCATTTAAACACTTGGTCCCCAGTGGTGGTGCTGTTTGGAGAAGTTTACCGGTGCAGCCTTGCTGGGGAAGCATGTCACTGGGGGCAGGTTTAAAGACTGTGTAGCCTCACCCTACTCTCTCTCTCTCTCTCTCTCTCTCTCTCTCTCTCTCTCTCTCTCTCTCAGCTTGTACTTATAGTATACGCCAAAGTAAATTCTAAGTTGCCTTGGTCATGGTGTTTTATCACAGCAACAGGAAAGTAACTAGTAAACCTACCTTAAGTAATTAGAAAAGGAAGAACAAATTAAAACCAAAATGCACAGAAAAGAGAAAGTAAGATCTAAACAGAAGCTGATTAAATAGAGAATGATGGAGTAAATTGATGAGATTAATAACTGGTCTTTCTTTCTTTCTTCCTTTCTTTCTCCCTTCCTTTTTTTTTCTTTTCTTTTTCTTTTTTTTTAATAAAGATCAGTAAGACTGACAAAATTCTAATGAGAATTTTTAAAAGGAAAAGCTAAAACACCAATTTCCACTGTCAGGAAGTCCATGGCTACATCACTACAGATCCTATAGTCCCTAAAAGGAAAGCAGGAATGGTGTGAACAATGTAAGCTAACGAGTCGCACATCCTATGAGAAATGGACAAATGACCTAGCTGGCGAAGCCACTCGAGAAGAAATATACATGAAACTAAACATCTCCCTACAAAGAAAACCTCAGTCTCAGAGGCATCACCAATGAATCCCAACAAGTGTCAAAGGAAAAAGTAACTATCCTACACACACACACAATCAATCAACCAAGATAACTTGGCACGGAAAGGTACTTGCCATAGAAGCCTAGTGACTCAGGTTTGATCTCCCAGACGCACATAAAGGTCCACATGTGTTCAGTGGCACTCCCATCCCACATACACATCATGAATGCACAGCACACTAGTAATACTTTTTAAAGGAAAGAATTACAGAGAAAGAAAAAATCACTCAAGTGTCTCTCCTGAGGAAGATCTCTCTCCCAAGCACAGGTACAAACATCTTTAACAGGCAGGGGAGCCATCGATTAGGTGGAATTTTGCTGAAGAGTGGGAGCAATAAGGACAGAGACATCAGCACAGATTTAGCAACATGGAACTTCAGTGTTCTTACCTTCCGGTCTCAGACCTTCCCTGCCATATAGCCTGTGTCTCAGTGAGGGTTTCTATTGTTGGGATAAAACACCATGACCAAAAGCAACTTAGGGAGGAAAGGATTGGTTTGGCTTCCACATTCTGATCATAGTCTAACATGAAGGGAAGTCAGGGCAGGAACTCACACAAGGCAGGAACCTGGAGGCAGGAACTGATGCAGAGACCATGAAGGAGTGCTGCTTACTGACTTACTCCTCACTGTTTACTCAGCCTGCTTTCTTAGAGAGCCCAGAACTACCAGCCCATGGATAACATCACCCATGGGCTAGGCTCTCCTCCATCAATCACTAATTCAGAAAATGCCTTACAGACTTGCCTACAGCCCAGTCGTATGGAGGCATTTTCTCCACTGAGGCTCCTTCCTCTCTAATGATTCTGGCTTGTGTCAAGTTGACATAAAACTAGTCAACACAGTCACAGAGAGTAGTCAGTGCCTCCCTGCAAGGTTAGATCTAGGTATGCCCCTAAAGGTTTAGGATAGGAATTTGGAGATGGGGTAGAACTCAAGAATATAAGAACCTTAGGCTGGGCAATCACTGCAATCCTGCTGATAGACACATAGTTGGCAATCGGAGCATAGGAAAGAAAGATGAACAGAGCACACCGAAGCAGGCCTCCTGGCTTCTCGGGTCTTCCACAAGGGCTGGGGTTGGAAGTGAAGGTGTTGGTTGTAGGGAAAGGCCTGTGATGGCTAAAGAGGAGAGGAGGCTGGATAGGCAAGGAAGAACACCAGCCTGTGGTTCCCATCTGATACCCATGACAGGAGAGGGAGCAAGGTCAGTGGGACAGAAGAGCCTTGCAGCTTGCACAGCTCTGAGAATGTCTCAGCCAGGCCGATAGGGAGCCCTGGAGTGCAGACAGCCCATGCAGACTCTTGGACCCAAGAGGAAACAGCCTGGGCGAGGAACCTCACAGTATTCAGCAGCTGGCTGGCACAGGACAGGATTGAAGATCTTAATTAGCAATGACCCAGGTCCAAAGCTACCTAACTCCCAGGCTGTCATCCAACCCCATTCCTTATAGCAGGTTCCTAAAGTGGCCAGCTTCGGCTACCCATGTGGCTGATTTCATTCCAAAGAAGTCTTTTTTTTTTTTTTTTTTTTGAGGATTTATTAAATGAGTTGGCAAGGAGATTAAAAAGTCAAGGAGTCGAGGAGTCTGAAATAGGCAAGAAGGAACTGGGAGAGAGCGGGTGAAAGAGGAGCCGTCGGGGCTGAGGTGAGAGCCAGGACGTGTCCTGTTGCTTCCATTTCTGTGGCCTTGTTTGGTTTCGTCCATTTTGGTTGACTAAAGAGAGTTGATTCTTTCTGTCTATTGACAGTGTGTTATAAGAAATACTGTGAGGCGTTTCCCCACAGCTGACTGCTCAGTCTTAAGACATCAGTCTCGCTCAACCCAGACCTTCTTGGTCTGAGGACAGTGGCTGGCACCAGAAGATATCTTTGGCCCAGTATGGCTCATGGCTCTCAAGCTGCCCATGATCTCATTACAGGTCCCCAGGAAGCATGTCGTTGGTCAAGAGCCAAGTAAAATAAATCAGGAGCAGCAGATTCGCCAGCAGACAGCAAACCCGAGAAAATGCAGCCCCGGAGTTGAAATGCCAAGGTGAGCAAGCAGGCGCAGGCATGAGGAAGGCTTCTGCTTGCTGTGAGATGACATGGTCTAGGTCCCCTGTGGATTCCCAGCAACTATCGGGTGCACACAAATATCTACAGAATGAATTCATGCATGAGCATACAGGAAGGCAACCTTCCCCCCACTTCAGGGGAAATAAAAGAGAAGCCACATAGACATAGCCAAGCAAGAGAGACCAAGAATAAGAGTTCAGTGCTGGGGACAAGAGAATAGGTCAATGCTGAACACAGAGCTGGGTGGAAGGAAATCCCAGAGGCTCTTGGGAAGCAGAGGAAGGGGGCCATGAGACAAGATACTATATCAATGTAAGAGTAGTCAGGGAATAAGCCCACAGGGAGGCTGGAGTGTCTTCTCATACCCCAATGGCCTCCTACCCACTAAGCCAGACAGAAGAATGTTGGGTTAGGACAGACTGACATGTCCTCCTCCCAACAATGCCTCCCAAGTCAGGCTAAGAGAGGCATAATATAGAAGTCATAGGAACTTCCAAAGACCAGGATGATGAGAAGAGGAATCAGGAGCAGAGACATCAGGACCTTCCTTCCTGAGGAGGAAGGTGACCAAAAGTAAAGGACTCGAGAGCTATAGAGATGAATCAGTCGATAAAATGTTTGACACATAAGCATGAAAACCTAATTCGACTTCCAGCAACCATGTAAAAGCCAGGCCCCGTGGAAAGTCTCTGCCCCCCAATGCTGGGGAGTCAGAGACAGGTGGATCCTTGATGTTTGTTGTCCAGCTAGTCTAGCTCAAGCCAAGGGGTCCAGGTTCAGTGAGAGACCCTGAGGAAACCTTAATTGAGGATTGCTTCCAACCAGATGGACCAGTAGGCAAGGCTGCAGGGCATTTTCTTGATTAATGATTGATGTGGGAGGGTCCAGCCCACTGTGATTTGATGCTACCCCTGGGCAGGTCCTGAGTTGTACAAAAGAGCAGACTGAGCGAGCCATGAAAAGCAAGCCAGTAAGTGGCATTTCTCCATAATCTGTGCTCCAGACTCCTGCTCCAATTCCTGCCCTGACTTCCCTCAGTGATGAACAGCTACCTAGAACTATAAACCAAATAAGTCCTTCCTTCCTCAGATAGATTTTAGTCTTGGTGTTTATCATTGCAATAGAAAGGAAACCAGGACAAGAGTAATAGAAGACACCCAATGTTGACTTCTGACATCTGCACACATGTACATAATAGACACAAACATGTACATATATCACACACACACACACACACACACACACACACACACACACACACATACACACGCACGGGGGATTCAGGATTTATAGTCACGAAGCTGTGACCTTTCTTTGTTGCATATGTAAGCCACTTAACCCTCCTGATGGTTTTTGACCATTTCTACAGGAATTCTCAGTTCCTATAAAACAGGACAAATATTTAACATCCCGTTCAAAAGCAGAATCAAATACCAGATGGGACTGCATAGGGGCAGGAGCTTCATGTGCCCAGCCTAGACTACCTGCAAATCCTGCCAGTGCCCTGCACAGAGCTCTGGCCACTGTTGACAATGGGACACCTTGGGAGCACAAGCATGCACCCGGAAGCAGGCCTCCAAGGGGAGCGGACTTGACTTATGTTCTCATATACGGGCCACGACAGAGGCCAATCCCAGCATCTCTCCAGAACAGGTTTTCCCCTCAGGGGCATCTTGCTTCCTTTCGGCACAATGCAAGCAAATAGACCATGTGTTCGCCTCGCCAAGCGCAGCCTGGCAAAGCGGGTGTGAGATTAATGGCTTTCCTGTACAACAAAGGCCTCCTTGCACAGCAGCAGAATTCAATATGCAAACCTCACCACCCTGGCCTCAGACCCACCCTCCCGGCTCAGTGGACAGCAGCAGCTCGAACCCGTAATGTATGCATGCTCCGGCTGCTGGGCCCAAGTTATTATTCATTACGGTTTTCTATTACCCAGTGATAAATGACGCCCCCAGGCTGGCGTTGCCCCCAGAATGCTTATTACGGCTCACTTAAGTAGGCGTTGATTTAGCTTAAATCGGTTGTTCTGTTCAGCCCAGACATGGGCCTGCCCCGGCTCTGCCTGAAAGACTCCCTTCAGCAGCGCCTAATTGAATTCTAACTACTCGGGGCCTCCTATTAGGAAAAGGTGGGGGTAGGAAGCCCCTGTGGGGCCATAGGGTGCCTCAAACCCCAGTGGTCTCTCCAGCCTGTGCAATCCTAATTTGATAGGAGCTCTCCTCTGACTCCAGCCAATAAATTTTGACAAGCAACTCCAATTAGGCCAGAGAGAACTTAGCTCTCAGAGAAATGATGAAATCGAAGGTAGAAGCAGCCTTGGGGTGCTACTGAGACCATCCCTAAGCCTTGCCTGTAGATCAGGTGACTCAGGACACGGTAACTATGAGCTGGCCATATCCATCCACCATCCTGCCCTTCACAAGAACCCAGCCCAGAATGGAACGTGAGACACTGTGGCCTCCGCTTGGGTCAGAACCTCCACCATTCATTCATGTAGAATTTACTAAGCATGTAGTGTATATCAGATGCTAGCCCAGGTGGGAGACACACAACAATGTACAAGAGAGAGAATGCTCACCCACCAGATGTAGTGGCACAGGCCTATGGTCCCAGCATGTGGGAGGTAGAAGCAGAAGATTGGGAGTTCAAGGTCATCATCAGCTACATAGCAAATTCAAGGCTAACCTGTATTATATGAGACCGTGTTCCATTCCCCTCCCCCTCCAAAAAAAATCCCTGTCTGCCATTGTGGAGGTCACTGTCAAGTTGTATTTTTTTATTGTTAATTCTGTGCCAGACATAGTTCTGAGGACTGCCCTCACAACGCCACACTTAAATACCATCACAGCCCAGATTTTCCTATTTTTACAGGAAAAAAACAGAGGGTTGGAAGTATCCAAAAGTTTGTCCAAGGTTACTTCCAGGGTTAACAGGTCAAGTGTGGAGTGAGATTTAAGTAAATGCAAATACAAGCTGTCCATCCTTTTCTGTCCTTGTGTGAGGTCACACTGTTGTGTTTGCCTCCCACATGCTTTTCCCTTCACTAGGGAGCCCCATAACCCCTCATGGACAGCAGGTGCTAATGTTCCCTTCTCACAACTACGGAGGAGGAACCACAGCGGCTCGTGGTCATGGGGGTGGTTAGAACACTCGCTCTGCCTCATGCCAGCAACGTGACCTTGGGCAAGTCTTTTCTAAGCTCTAGGCCTCCCTTTCCTCTTGTAAAATGGATGGCCGTGACGGTGCTGCCTTGAAAGGAGTAATAATGCTACCTCAGGTTAGACCACGTTTACTTGAGCAACAGTTCTTTGTGTGGGGTGAGCTGTGGTCTTCAGCACATGGCAGGAGCAAGGCAAAGCCAGGAAGTGATGAGAAACTAGGAAGTCTCTTCAAAGCTAGATATAGGCTCATGAATGCAAACTCAGCCCGTGAGAGACTGAAGCCGGAGGACTGGTGGGTTCAGGACCAGCCTGGGCTATATAGTGAGACTCTGTCCCAAAAAAAAGGAAATGGAGGAGGTGGATGAGGAGGAGGAAGAAGAGAAGGAAGGAGAGGAGGAGGAACAGGAAAAGGAGGAGGAAGGAGGAAGAGAAGGAAGAGGAGGAGGAGGAAGAGGAGACGGGACATTTCTTTAACAGGAAAGACAGCCTAAAGGGTTGGGAGTATCCACACAGAAGTGAAGTCCTATATAAACCTGGTGACATTCGAAAAAGGGAATTTCTTCGCAGATCAGGTCTGAGGCTCAAAAATGTAAAGGCTGCAGGGAGTCTTTGGGTTCCTCTGTGTCTTCTACTGTCATTTCTTTTTCTTTCTTCCTTTGTAAAGTTCTTAAAGAAAAAGAACCCCACCCCACCCACAGCTGGGCACCGAGATTACAGCTTGGTCACGCCGATTACAACCACAAGGGCTGGCGTTTCCCCAGCATGAAAGCTTGTGTTCCCCTCTGAGACAGGCACCCACAAAAGCTCATGTCCCCCTGTGAGGCAGGCACCACACTTCTGTTCCATTTTATAGCTAAGGAAGCTGAGCCCCAAAAAGCTGAAGTATTTGCTCACATTTAGTCACAATTAGTAAACAGCTGATAGGAGACTGAAATCAGAGGGGAGCCCCAGAACCGCCATCCCCACTGGGGAAAGTGTTAATAACTGAAACTTTAGGAAGCAGCTTCGTGACTTGTTTATCACTTTTTCTTTTCTTTTTCTTTCTTTCTTTTTTTTAGACAGGGTCTCACTATGTAACCCTGGCTGTCATGGAACTCACTCTGTAGACCAGGCTGGCCTCGAGCTCACAGAGATCCACCTGCCTCTGCCTCCTGAGTGTTGGGATTAAAAAAGCCCCGCATGCTGAGAAAAAAAAAACTGGGCACGTCTAAGGACTAAAACATCACAGTCCCGCCGGGCGGTGGTGGCGCACGCCTTTAATCCCAGCACTCAGGAGGCAGAGCCAGGTGGATCTCTGTGAGTTCGAGGCCAGCCTGGGCTGCCACGTGAGTTCCAGGAAAGGCACAAAGCTACACAGAGAAACCCTGTCTCAAAAAACCAAAAAAAAAAAAAAAAAATACCACAGTTCCCAAAGGCCCTGAAGTCACCAGAATACAAGTCATTCAACTAACTAAGCTGATAGCAAAGTGCTCCCAACCTGGGTCACTGCCTCAGTGGTCTCTGCTTTTGCTTTTGTTTGGTTGTTTTTAATTTAAAATTCTCATTCAGCAGGACAGTGCTTGCCTAGCATGGGCAAAGCCCTGAGGTCAATCCTCAGCCTGATACTTATTTAAAAAATTAATAAGTAAAGAAATAAAATGGAGGGTTTCTTCATCCAGTTTTTGGCCCACTGAGCTTCTGGAGTCGATGTTTATCTGTTGGGAGACACAGTCATGTGCAGGAACAGGATGCCTCAGACAGAAAAGGAGGTTTAAGCTGCTTATGTGACCCTGCTGTGCCACATGCGCATTCCTGGGGTCAGGCCACAGTGGCAGCTTTCCACCAGGTGTCCCACGAACTCAGGGCCTGAGCCACATGTGGCCCTGCCCTTCTTGCATTATCCCAAGCCTGGAAAACATTCCTCAAACAAGGTCACCTTTGCCTGTTAATAAGGCTCAGCTAGAGAATTATTTATCAGCTTTTAAGAAATACATCATTTTCATCATAAAATATAATATCACTGTGTTTCAGAAAAATTGGGGAATAGAAAAAAATAAAAGAAGAAACAAAAATAAGCCATAATTCATTCACCCTGACATCTCTATTACCATTCTGGGAACATTTTCTTTCTCCTAAGCTTTGGTTCTTACCCCACGGCAATCATGATGAACTCACAATTGTATGTATGTATGGTGAACTCGAGATATATACATGTATCAAGTCAGCCTAATATATGTCGGCCTAATAGCATATCCTAAGCATTTTGGGGGGCACCATATCTGCATGATGTAAAGTAGATGCCATTTTAGCGACTGTCTAATACTCCACAGAACTGTATGCCGTTCCCCTGGGTGGTCTGTTGATGAGCATGCCATCCTTGTCACTACAGCGAACATCAGTGCAGCTGTTACCTTCTTCTCCAGTATTTGAGATCATTTCTTTCCAGTCAGACTAGCAGAACAAAAAAAAAAAAAAAATCAAAAATCTCTTTTGTGGTTCCAATTGTGGTTCTATCTGGATAGGGAAGCAAGGAGAGTTCTAGGAAAGAGATAATTCTCAGTCTGTTTCATCCGCCTCTTCTTGACTGTGTAATGGTGATGACGTCACCTACCCGCAGGGCTGGCGTTGGATTACTTCTTGGCATGTGATTAGCACCACCTGTCTCTGGCTGTGGCTCATCCACGACGGCAAAGCACTGAGAGGCAGCTGCATGGTCAAGTAACTCTTAGGGAGGCCCTAGATGCAAGGATGAAATAACCGTGGGGCTGTCTGTCTCACAGCGAATAGACAAGGAAGAACGAAGCAGCTAGTTCATGTTACACTAAAACTCAGGGCACAGCAAAGCAAGGAGGTACACCCCGTGGGAGCCCAGGGTCAGGGCAGGAGTGCTGTACGAAAGACAGCTTCCGATGGACAACACGCAGAGGGCACTGTGTGAAAGGCACCGGTGGAGATGAGCTCTGGAAAGGAAGCAGTGGGGACCTGGGAGACAGCCCAGTGGGTCAAAGCACATGCTTCCTAAGCACAAGGACCCGAGTTTGAATCTCCAGCACCCACATAAAAAGCTGGGTATACCTCCACTGCTGCCAGGGAGGGGGGGCAGAGGAAGTGGGTTGCTAGGGTGTGCTGGAAGCCAGTCCAGGCTCAGTCAGAGACCCTGTCTAAAGAGAATAAAGCGAAGAGTGGTACAGCGGAGACCAAACAGCCTCTCCGTCCTCTTGCACACAAAGGCACAGACATGTGGACCGCCCTCCACACATACACATATGCACGTGAGCATGCACTATATACACATACATCATGCACACACATTTTTAAAAAGGAAAGAAGGAAAGCAAGAAAGGAAGAAAGGAAGGAAGGGAGGGAGGGAGGGAGGGAGGAAGGAAGGAAGGAAGGAAGGAAGGAAGGAAGGAAGGAAGGAAGGAAGGAAGGAAGGAAGGAAGAAAAGAAAGAGAGGGAAGTAAACAGCAAGGTTCGGACAATGGGTCGACAATGGGAGGGGGAAATATTCCAGGGAGAAAAACCAAAATCTATACTTAAAATCTGTGTGGAAACATCTAGTAGATCCATGGTAGTCATGTGGTATATACCTGGCCACTCAGGGAGCAGATCTGATTACAGGATGAGCTTGCTTTCTAGAACTCTCTACTGGTTCTCTGGCCTTGTTATCAGAGCTAATTTTCAACATGGATAAGATGGAGGGGGTTTAAAATAGAGAGCATCCCTCTTAGAGCTTACACTTAGCCCCCTTTGACAAAAGAGGACGTGGATAATAAGACCAGACCCCAGAGCCCTGACACAGTGAGAAGAGAAGACTGTCGAGTTCTAGCTGTGACCTGTTCACATCCACCTCGTGACTGAAGGAAGCGGCAGACCACCCCCATCCCCTCCACCAAAACCGACTTGGGGAAGAAGGGATTTATTTGGCTCACAGCTTACAGTCCATCACTGGGGGGAAGCCAGGCCAAGAACCTAGAGGCAGGAACTGAAACAGAGATTGTGGAGGAACGCTGATTCCTGGCCTGTTCCCCATGGCTTGCTCCCCATGCCTTGTTCAGTTTACTTGCTCAGGGATGGCACTGCCCAGGATGGGCTAGGCTCTTCCACATCAGTCATCAACCAGGAAAATGCCTGATAGACCATCCATGTAGTTGACTGGTCATTGTTTTCTTTGCTCTGGTTCAAGGACCCATTCTAAAGTTACTGAATCAAAAACATTCAAGCAAACAGAATTTACTAGACACAGGTGAGATGTAGTCATCATTATTAAGACCAAGACTAAAGTCACTAAACACTTTAAGAATCTTTAATTCCCCCCACCTCTCTCTCCCTTCTCCATCTTCCTTTCCTGTCTCCCCCCCCCTTTATAGTCCCCAGGCCTCCTGTATCACCCCTTCATGTCCCCTTTACCCTCTACAACCAGGCTCCTCCCAATCTGCTTTCCGCTAACATCTCCATTCAAATCAGCAGCTTTGAGTGACCGAGACTTACTCCAGTGTCATTCCAAATTAGGAAGGGTGGGAAGTTGGGGGGGTGGGAACAGTATTTGCCCAGTGATGCCAGTTGTCCACATTGGTCCAAAAGCACCCTGATAAAGTTAATGAGGTGCTTCTCAAGTGCTAAGGACTACTCTAGACATTAACATGCATAGACTTCCATGATCTTTACAGCCAGCCTTTGGGGTAAGTATCATGTGAGCCTGATTTTATAGATGAGGTAAGCGCTGTAACCAAAGTCTAATTTGTTTGACCAAGTATGCAGTAACTGATAAATGATGACGCCAAGCCATGAACCAAGAAGTCTGACTCCAAAGTCCAGGCTTTTAACACTACAGTAGATTGGTTTTGGATGCTTGACAATGAACAGCCTAGTAGAGAAATAGGAGTATGTTAGATCATCCTCAAACTAGGGCATTTATAAAGAAATGTCAGCCTTTAAAATCCTTGCTCAGAGTAGATGGGGGGCAGGGATGAGCAGCAGAGGGAAGGGTAAAGAGATGGAGAGATGGATGGATGGATGATGGATGGATGGATGATGGATGGATGGATGGATGATGGATGGATGGATGGATGATGGATGATGGATGGATGATGAATGGATGGATGATGGATGGATGATGGATGGATGGATGGATGGATGGATGGATGGATGGATGGAGGATTAATAGACAGATGAATTTGGCCATTGGTCTCCTTATTGTTCAGCCCATTCCACAGTAAAGGACTGTATTGGTTAAAAAGGAATTCTGAGCCAGGTGTGGTGGCACACACCTTTAAAGCCAGCACTCAGGAAGCAGAGGCAGGAGGATCTCTATAGGTTCAATATCAGCCCAGTCTACACAGAAAGACCCTGTCTCAAAGAAAACCAAATACAAACAGACAAACAAACACACACAAACAAAAAATCCCGACAATACCCTTGACATCTGGAGGGAAACTGGGAAGGGAAACTGGGAAACCGGGGCTTGTGTTCTCTTACTTTAGGAGTTTTGGTGCCAAAGGACAAATTCTTAAATTCCTAGTCAGAAAAGGGTACTTTGTGCCTGTTTGTATTCAATGGATATCTCAGAAAAGATGGAGGAGAATGCTAAGAATGTAAAAGCAGGCTATGGGAAAGGAGGTTTCCAAGTGGTAACCAGAAGGGACCGAAACCCTTGGTGAGCTAGGCAAGGTCCCTCAGATTCCAGCACTGACTTGTCAGCCCAGCGAGATGAGCGCTCCAATGGCGCTGAACACAAGTGTATCGCCTACTCCTTAGAACCCGTCAGTAACTCCTCTTTGCTCTCAGAATACCATCCAAACCCCAATAACCAGCCTGTGAGGTCCTTCCCGAGACACTCCCCATCACACCTTTCACACCGCCTCTCCCCATAACCACTTCCACAAACTGCCCTACTTTGCTTTCAGTGGTTGTGAAAAACACCGTAACCAAAAACAACTTGGGAAGGAAAGGGTTTATTTGGTTTACACTTTCCCATCGTAGCCCATCATTAAGGTAAGGCAGAGGGCAACCCAAGCAGGAACAGAAGCAAAACCCTGGGCAGGGACTTGCTGGGCTTGCTTCTTCTGATTGCTCAGCTACCCTTCTCATAGAGGCCGGGATCACCTGCCCAGGGATGGCACGGCCCACGGCAGGCTGGGCCCTCCTGCATCAATTAGCAACCGAGAAAATACTCCCACAGACATGTCTGAAGGCATTCTGATGGACGCAGTGTCTCCACTGAGGCTCCCTCTTCTCATGTTTGCCAAGGTGACAGCCAAGATTAGCCATGGCGTTAGCATTCTTTCAGTTCAGTGAACAAGGTCTCCTGCCCCAAGATCTGTGGGCATGCCATTCTCTGCCTGAATGATATTCTTTCTTACCGACCCCTCTAACTACCGGCATGCCCTCCCCTCTCCTCCCTGCCCCTCCCCTCTAATTTCATCTCTGGAGAACGTCTTCTAGGGCCACAATATTGAGTCTTCAAGTGCACAGTGAAGTAGGCTGTGTTCCATTCCTCGATCCTCCAATAAGGGTTCTTATTAAATCAATAGTGCCTTTTCTAATCAGCGGCACGTTACTTTTTTTTTTTTTTTTAAGCTACAGCAGCTGTTAAATGAATCACAGACAAGCCCTCTGCCCCTCCCACTACGGCCAGTTCTTTTCTGCTTCTGCAATCAGCCTACTCAACCCCCTGCTCATTAGGCCATTTGGCTGTACCCTCTGACTTTTCTGTCTTCTCCGGTTGCCACCCTATCCACAGCCAACCTCGGAAAACTCCAGTTGGGACTGGCTTCTTTACAGAACCTGCTATTCCTTCCTGGGCTCCTTAGCTCTCCTAGGTTCAAAGGTTCCAGTGGCCTTGATCAAGTGAGTATGTCCAATCTTAACCATCTGAGCTGCCAAGTGCACACAAGTTGTGAGTGTGTGTGTGTGTGTGTGTGTGTGTGTCCCCAATGTTCTAGACTGAATTATTATAGCCAAAGGGAGCCATTCATCAGCTCTGACACAGCAAGAAGCTTCCTAGGCAAACAGCTTTATTGCTGCGTGAGATTAACCCAGACTGTAGTAATTTGTAACAAAGATAAGAAAATTGCACTGGTCTCTCGGAAATAAATCTGAATTCCAGAGTGGACAAAGGGGACTTCAACTTGAAATCTGCTATTTCAGATAGAATCAAATTTATAACAGCCCCTGAATAGTATAAAAAGCCAAACGCAGCTTCCGGTTGGAGGTGCCACTTCAAGACCCGCCATGATGAAATCAATTTAGCTGGACCACATAACATGCTGCAAGTCCTGGCCCCACCTCACTTTTGTAGGAGACTGCTTGGTCTATTTGGGAAGCATTTCCCTGTCCATCTGGCAT
>CABHPQ010141474.1:0-12778 GCA_902168405.1 Peromyscus aztecus
TAACTACGTGGAGTGGCCTTAATAATTTCACCAATACCTGTCCCTGGGGCTTCAGTTCCCACTTTGCAGCTGTTTTTATATATATAGGCGACACCCCCCGGAGATTTTAAGATCCTTGAGGATGGATCACATTCTCAGTTATGTTGATATTCCCAAGATCTTTTTATTTACAGTTTTGCATACAGTTTTGAACGTATTTCTGTGTGTCATGAACACACTTTGTCAAACTTGTAGACATAAAGATATTTATGTCTTCCTACAAAGTCAGCATTTATTGAATGAAAGTAAATTCACACACTATACTGGTTTTGTTGGCTGCAATTTACTACCAACCCTGATATCCCCTGAAAGCATGGTCATTAGTTATTTATTTTATTCCAGTCTTAATCATTAATTTTAATTATCAGATCACACTTTCTATGACATTCAATAATAACTATGGAAGGGTTAAAGAGGCCATACTGAAGGCAGAGAGCTGATACCCATACAAAGAAAGTCACTGTAGAGGGTTATATAAAACATTAGAGAACCCAGTTGGAGAGGCAGGCTGTTTGGAATGCAATCTGTCTGTTGGGCCAGGTGAGACGTGGAACAATATATAGATAATGGATGGGTGATCGATGCATGCACCCAATCGATGCATCGATGGGTGGATGAATGATCGATGCAATTCAAATGGACCACTTACATGGTGAGTACCAGACTGATCAGAAGTTCCAGGAAGAGTTGGGAGTTCTTTGCCTGTTGGTCACTTGGCACACAGGCACCAGGTAGCTAGATAACAATGCCATCAGTGTTGGGTGTCAATTCTTTGATAGACCAGGTGAGAATGTTGCACCCTTTGTTAGTCTGAGTTCTCTTATGTGGTTTTAACATGTTATGTGTGTGTCCATATGTTTCCCACATACTTTAGTAATTTACAGGGACTGTCTTTTTACTTGTTGGAATAAGTTACCATCTCTCTGTGCTCCAGTCTGCAGTGAAGGTGGTGGTGTCTTCACACACAATCACAATGCAGTCATTGGTCTGTGCTCCAGTCTGCTGTGAAGGTGGTGGTGTCTACACACACAGTCACAATGCAATCATTGGTCTGTGCTCCAGTCTGCAGTGAAGGTGGTGGTGTCTTCACACACAATCACAATGCAGTCACTGGTCTGTGCTCCAGTCTGCTGTGAAGGTGGTGATGTCTACACACACAATCACAATGCAGAGTCAGCCTCCCTCTGTTTTTACCCTCAAAATGGAGCCAAATGCCACTTTGTAAAGTGGAGTTATCCAGGGCAAGGACCAGCCTCAAAGCCACTGTTTCATACACTAGAGCAGGGCAGGAGCTTAAGGCCCAGCCTGATCTCTACGCTGTGTAACAAGCATTGAACTCAGCAACTCCGCCCTTTGAGCTGCTGCACATGACGTCCGTTGGGGTCAGGCATTAGGGGGTCAGACATTACGGGGTGTTGCAGGCTACTTCAGCTGTGTTCAACAGTCACACTCATGTGTCTGGCACTTAACATGCTCCTCCACACAGCCTCTCTCATTCTTTCCACTCACTGGTCTAGCCAAGGCTTCCTCTAAGCCTGATACTTAGGGTCCAAAAACAAAGACAGAAGCTGCCAGGCTTCTTACAGGCAACACTCAAAATGAGCATCATATATCTTCCATTTAATTCTATTGGTCTCCATAGGTCAGAAGGCCAACATGGATTCAAGAGAAATAGGTAGGAATCCACATCATGGTAGGAGTAGAGAGCCATTTACATCATGGAGGGGAAGAATTATAGTGGCCGGGTAAGAGCTGACCACAATGCACGCTGCCAATATCTATTACATTTATTTCCTGGTGTGAAGGTTGGAGGAGGTAAGAAGAACCTTGGCCGTAGAAGCCCATGCTTTTCTTCCTGTCATATGTCAGTACTTTTTGTCTCATAAACCAACAGGAGAAACCAGCGCTGTCCGAAGGAAGAAGGCAAGTTGCAAATGAGTCCAATACTCACAATTTTTAATTTTCTAGTAGCTTCAGTCAAAATGTTAAATGGAACAGATAGCATAATTTTACCATTTTACTTTTATCTAATCCATTCTCTCCCACATACATCATCTCAACATGTTATCAATTGAACATGATTGAGATACTTCAATTATTGTACTCTATGGCATGCTATTGAATATACAGCACATCTCAATTTGGACTTAACCACATTTTAAGTGGTCAGTAACCCACAAATGGTTTCTAGATGGACAGATCAAGGCGAGATAGTCTCTTTGTTGTCCTTGCTTCCGAAGCAGCTTGTGTTAAAATAGATATTTTAATGCACTTGTGAATGTGAAAGAGAAAAATCCATGAAGACACATGCATGCTGCATACCACGTGGGTTCATTGAATATGGTATTGTTGCACCATTTCTGAGCATCTCATTGCCAAGACCAGAGACCTCCTCGAGCTTGCTCACATAAGACTGGAGGCCGACTGTGCTCGAATTAGGCTTCTCAGGGTATTTGTATTCTGTTTCTGCCTGGTGCTGCAAATATTCACCAGGCTTCTTAGGGTGTTTGTACTCTGTTTCTGTCTGGTGCTGCTTCTCATTCCTCAAAATGTCTCAACATTTTCATTTCTGTCTCTGTGGCTGCTCAGATTTCTTCTCCCCACTGGCTAGGACTCTTTCCTTCCCGTTGGTCCACCTTGATTTCCCCAGCCCCGCTAACCGACCTCCTAACAAACAGTGACAACCTTCTGATAACCAGCTGGAGTGCTCCAGGTTTCCCAATTCCTTGTTCCCGGCAGAGGTAATCTGATTGGCCCGTTCTCGATCCTTCCTGCCGCTTCGTGCCCCATTTCACCGGACAGTTGGCTATCTTGGTTTCAGCCCATCCCTGTTCTAATCAGCTGTGGCTAGGGAAGTACCTTCTTGTGGTTCTCACTATGGCCACCTAGAAGTGAGGGTGGTGGAAGGTGCGTGGGTAGTTTCCTTTGGAGAAGGTGATCAGACAGACACTGACTAATATTAAAATACTCTGTTTATCTCTGTCATTGGGACTTCCCGACTGAGCTCATCAGTCTGACCCTGTCTTTAACTTGGTACTGTCCTTGACCGACCTCCAGCTCAGCCCCACCTACACTAACAGTAATGCATGTGCTTAAGCAGTGAGAATGTCTGGATAGGTGTAAGTGTTCAGTGAGGGGAGGGAGAATGCTTGGAGCCTTCTGGAGTTCTGAGGAACCCATTCTGGTTCAGCCACTTAGCACAGCAGCTCCATCTGAATGCTCTCTTTGCCAGTATCCAATAACCAGTGTGTGTTTTGTTCTGAAGATAGAATATGGGACCTCATCTATGTGCTTAGCATGTTAAATACATGCTGTACCATGAAGCTACATCACTAGCCTCAGATCGCTGGTGTGTGTGTGTGTGTGTGTGTTAATTGTTTGGGGGTGTTTTGTTTGTTTTTGATAGCTTGTTGTGTGACCTCTTTGTGTTAGAAACACTTTTTTTTTAAAAGTCAATTTCTGGTCCCAACTTCAGTTGTATGGTTCAGAATACCCAAGAATATAGCTTAGGACCTGCATTTCTATAAATTTGAGACATTTGGACCAAATTACCCTCATTTGGTCCAAATTGTACTAACTCATCCCCTAGACTCCATGAGAATTCTTTAGGACATTTGACTTGTGGAACTTAGAATTTTTCTAGAACTTTCCAGGCAGTCTGAGTCCAATCAAGTAGCCATGAAGACAACTACAAATACGGATGAAAGTTCTGGCCATCATTTTTTTTTTCTTACCAAAACCCTGAATTCACTCAGGGAGCACCCACACTTTGCCCCTGATTTGACATTTCCCATGGAATGGCAAAGTGATTTACCTGGCAGGGTTGTGCAATAAATCAGCACAAATCCCCAGGCACCACCCTGGTTGGAGGCCCTGCTGGCTGAGTGCCTGAGTCACAGCTCAATGGGATAAACCCAAAGGAGCCCCAGGCAGGGAGAAAGCTGTACATGTGGGACTAGTCCCTGTGGAATCACAATGGAGCCAGTGTTTGCATGAGAGCTAGACAATGATTCTGATTCAAGGCATGGAATGCCAAGGCTGGAGGGTGCTCTGGGGAAAGGGGAGGACCCGGGCCTCTTTCTTGGCTCAGTCCCTGACTGAAAATTAGTCCACTTTTGTTTTTAATCCCATTTGTCTTTTTCCTGTGTCTAGGAGAATGAATAAGTGGCCATACATTGCTTTGAGAATAATCCCGTCACTTCCACATTTGACTCCAGAAATTGGACACTATACTGCTCCAGTCTGTTCTAGCCTTTTATGAGCAAGACCTGTGCAGCCTCCAGATTCTGGGAGATGTAGTAATCTTCCTAGGGTGACTCTGAGCTGACATCTGGCCTCTTAAGGCCAGGAAAGTTTAGCAATTTTGCAACACCCCATTGGAGTGTCTCACGCATTTCTAGCTTTAGTCACCCAAGACACTTTAATTTCTTCCTAGGATTTGATAGGTTACATGTTTCATGGCGGGTCTTTGCATCATGCATTGATCTTGAACTCAGCTCAAGAGGCCCCAAAGGAGGTTACGTGTCCACGTGCTGTTCTTACCAAACACTTGTTCATTCACTGAGTAGAAAACGTACCATCCCTTCTCTTTCCAGCCTGAAATCGGGTGAATCACATTTAGGACAAGAGTCTGGAAAGTCCTCACTCTAATAGGATAACTGAAAAGGGAAAGCTCTATATGAGCCGTGAAAGCATACTTTAACCTGAGGGGGGAAACGGGCCAACAGTCTGCAGCGAAAGGTCGATTTTCTCCTTTTGAACGAGACTCCCCACCCTTTTTTGAGACAGAGTCCTGCAGTCTAGCCCTGGCTGGCATGGAACTCATTATGCAAACCAGGCTACCCTTGGAATTGCTCAATCCTCCTGCCTCTGCCTCCTGAGTGCTGGGGTTAAAGGCGTGCGCCACCACGCCTGGCTTAAAGTAGAGTTTTAAAACCATGCAATCAAAACGCTTTTAGAAGTGATTTGTCTTGTGTTTGCTGTAAGAAACTTCTGAGGCTAGCCCACTAAACAGGGACACGGCTTGGAGAATACAGCCTACTAAATTAGTGACTTCACAGAATTTCAAATGACTTCACAAGATAGCAAACATGGAAAAAGAGATCCAAGATCTATCCCTTCCTTCCCCCGTCCTTTCCCTCCCCTCCTCTTTTCTCTTTTTAGCAAAATCAACCTGAGTGAGTGTGTATGTATGTATTCGTTTTGTTTGTTCAAGATAATCAGCAGTTGCAAAAGCCTTGACCTTAAGCCTCCGCTCCCCCAGAGCGATGGGTCACAGGTATGTGCTACCATAACTCGCTCCTGCGGTACTGGGAATGGCTTCAGGCACGCCATGCCAGCACTCACCTACGGAGCCACCCCAGCCCCTCTTAAATATCTTATTGTACCTTTTGCTTTTTCACCTAAAGGAAGCACTCTGTGGCGTTTCTTTAGTATCACTGCCCTCTCTACGTGGATTATCATCATCATTACT
Source organism: Peromyscus aztecus (assembly GCA_902168405.1). Classification (NCBI taxonomy): domain Eukaryota; kingdom Metazoa; phylum Chordata; class Mammalia; order Rodentia; family Cricetidae; genus Peromyscus; species Peromyscus aztecus. Next base: position 5,513 of record CABHPQ010141474.1, read on the forward strand.
CTTGAACTCCGGAGTTAATGTTAAATGGAATGAGGGTTGTTTGAGGGGCTGGTGAATGACTAATGACTCCACAGATAAAGGCATCAGACCTGAGGACCTGGGTTCAATCCCCAGAGCTTACATGGGGGAAGGAGAGAACAGACTCCCCCAGTTATCCTCTGACTTACACACACACACACACACACACACACACACACACAGTGGCCCAGTCACCCTCTAAAAACAATAAATGTAAGAAGAATTTTAAAAATGAGGGTTGCCTGAACATAAACATTGAGACACTGGAACCTGGAAACCAAGACAGCCCTTCGGTGGCTACCAGGCAGTATTCCAAGTCATTGTCCCTTCACCATGACAAGGATCTCAGAAAATACGTGGCTCCAGAATCTTCCTGTCAATAAGCTCTGTAAGTGTGAGGAGTCTGTGGTTACCTGCGTTCCTTCAGACTGTCCTCCCTGACACGCTAGGCCCCAGGGGAACTATTTAGGATTCTGACATGCAGAATCTAGACTTTGAGAAAGGCTAACTTAAAGAAGGAAAGACTTATTTGGGGACATTTTCAGAGGCTTTGGTCCAAGGTCAGCTGGTTTCTTTACTCTGGACCTCAGGCGAGGTGGGACATTGCTGAGTAGGAGTACCCAATAGGAGAGGTGGCTCACTCCACAGAATGTGGTTTGGACGTCCCCTATAGGCTCAGGTCTTCAAATACTCGGTCCAAAGTTAGTAGTACTGTTTGGAAGCTTATGGAACTCTTAGGAGGTGGAGCCTTGATGGAGGAAATATGCCCTGGGGGTGGGCTTTGAGGTTTTACAGCCTGGCCCTACTTCCTACTTCTCTCTGCTTCCTGTGTGTAGATGGCATGTGATCAGCTGGCTTCCTGCGTCTGTCCTCAGGCCTTCCCTGTAGTCACTTCTTCCTTGTTCCAATGACCTTGTCCCTCTAGAACTGTACGCCAAAATAAAGGCTTTCTTCCTCACATTGCTTTTGGTTGGGGTATTTTTTCACAGCAGCAGCAAAGAAACTAAGTCTCCACCTTCAGGCTTCTGTGACCTAATTTCTCTAACTAGGTCCCACCCTCAAAGATTCCTACTACCCACAACAATGCTATTGCTTTATTGAACTACTACTGACTTGGTTCATTGACTCGGTCAGAGCCCTCCCGATCCAATCACTTTCCCAAGAGCCTCAGCTCTGAACATGCTGTGTTAAGGTTCAAACCTTGAACATACACGCCATTTGGGAGACATTTCATATCCACACCCTATCAGGCTGGTAGCTTATACAGTGTGGAAACACTGGACACAGGGAGAGAGAGATGGTCCCAGAGAAAATAGTGTGAGATTTCATCAGATCACTCAAAATACCATATAGCTTAAGACTTAATAAACTATTTTATTAATTTTAATTAGTTTATTCTGCAATTTCTGATTTAATTTTGGAGTCAGTGTTGCTGAAAGAGAAACAGTAGCTATAGAAGGACTATTATACTCAAACTTGTTACACATATATTTTTATAAATGTGGTTATCAGCTTGAGAGTATAAAATATAAAGTGAAATAGACAATTATATTTTAAGTTGTTCAGCTAAAATTACTGGGAAACTTGAGCATTTCCTTCCTCACTTCTTGTACAGCAGGGGGATATTTGTTACTTTACTATTGTTGTGATATGATACCGTGACCAAGGCAACTTCCAGTAGAAAGAGTTTATTTCAAAGGATTGGTGTTGTGGGATAACCTTTTTGTACACTGTAAAGAGGTGTCTCTGCCTAAGGCGCCTTCTGATTGGTTTAATAAAAAGCTGAATGACCAATAACTAGCAGGAGAGAATAGGCGGGATTTACAGGGAGAGAGAGGAAGAGGAGATGAATCTAGGCCCATGGAGATGCCAGCAAGATGCTGACCAAGTTGGACATACAGAATGGTGGAGAAGTAAAAAAAGCCATGTGACAGAATGTAGATTAAAAAATATGGGTTAGTTAAGTTATAAGAGCTAGTTGGAGCTGGGTGCTGGTGGTGATGCCTTTAGTCCCAGCACTTGAGAGGCAGAGGCAGGTGGATCTCTGTGAGTCCAAGGCCAGCCTGGTCTACAGAGTGAGTTCCAGGATAAGAACCAAAACTACACAGAGAAACCCTGTCTTGAAAAAACAACAACAACAACAACAACAACAACAACAACAAAAAGAGCTAGTTGGAAATAAACCTAAGCTAAAGGCCAAATTTTCATAATTAATAAGAAGTCTCCATGTCATTATTTGCATTATTTGGGGGCTGGGGATCCAAAGTTGGTCTGACAAGAAAGGTTATTGCAGGTTGGGGTCCATGATGGCGCAACAGGAGTACCAGCCATCAGGCAGCTGGAGCAGCACCTGAGAGCTCACATCTTAAACAGCAAATAGGAAACAGAGAGGTCACTGGGGATGGCACTGAGTCTTCTGAAACCTCAAGACCCACTCTAGTAACAAACCTCCTCCAATGAGACCACACCTCCAAATCCTTCCCAAACAGTTCCACCGACTGGGGACCAAGTGTTCAAAGACATGTGCCTATGAGGACCATTCTCATTCAAACCACCACAGAGGATAAAGTCAGTCTCATGTCTTAATGAAACATTAAATATGCCCTTCTGGTTATCTCTTGTCAACTTACTATGGTGTACTGCTGGGGGATACCTTCGGTTAGGAGAAAAGGTATGATCCTGAGACACCAGGCCTAGAGAAGTGGGCTATGTGATCTCATGGGCTTCTGATACTCACCCACAAACCATCTGCTTCCGACCTTGTGGCTCAGACGACAATGATGCATTTGGTAACCTCTTCAACTCTGCCCTTCCCTAGTGTGTGCCAGCCCCAGTTCCTACACTAAATCTGTCAGTCTTGGAATAATTTGATAGTCATTTTCCTGACTGAATCCTGGCTGGTATGTTGGAATTTCAGAAGCTGTTTATAATTTAGTCAGCACTCAAGGAACAGAAACAGAAGTCTAGCTTCTAAATCATGTCCAGAGATACAAGCAAAGAAAATAAAAGGAGTATAACAAAGAAAGTAAGCAGGAAAAAAGGGCAGGAAGCAAGATGGCAGCGTGGCTCTAGGCACAGCAGTTATGCCAACCAGTGCCAGCACTTTTAAGTGGGCAGAGACTCTTGACTGGAGTAAAAGTCAACACAGCAATCCAATGACTGGTCATCTAAGTTGATTTAAAATAATATCAAAAGATTATAATTAAAGGATGGCAGGAATGTGTCAGGTGAATGTAAACAAAAAGGAAACAAGATTTAAGGTAATGAGGATTAAATAGGATGATTAGAATACTTAAAAACAAAAACACCTGTTGACTCAACTGTTAAATGACTTTCTCTTCCCTGTACAGAGTTGAGATGGTAGAGAATTAGCTGGCAGGGGAAGCACTGCTAGTGTTTGGCACTCCTCAGCCCTCCTCTTCTATCAGCAGCTACAGATGTTGCATACAGACTCCCAGAGAGTCCAGATGAGCAGAAAGGTCTGTACTTCCCCTTGTCTCTTTTTTAGAGACAACAAAATCTTTCTCCAATGTTCCATTGCAATTCTTTTGTCTTGTACCCATTACCCACATTGCCTAAAGTATGCAAGGCAAAGAAAGCGATGGTCAAACACAATGATCATCATAATTATTTTGTTTGATTTTTCGTGTCTATTCACTTGAAATATGTTGTGTATGGTGCTAGGCAAGGATCTAGCTTACTTTGATTGATGAATGTCTAAGTATTTGAATAGCATTATTGACTGAGCCATAGTTTGGTCAGTGATTTGAAATGCCTCCTTTAGGGCCACCCCCTACCATGTACGAGGTGTGCGAGGCACTAAAGTTTACTTTATGTCACCAACTGTACCCTGTTATCCATGAGGAAAGACAACCCAGATACGAGGAGAAGTCACCAGCCAGGTACAGAGGAAGCAAGATGTGAAGGCAAAACTGAAAAAAGGTACCAAGCCGCGTGGCTAAACATACATAAGAATTATGGGTTAATTTAAATGTCAGAGCTAGTCAATAATAAGCCTGAGCTAATGGCCGAACAGTTATAATTAATATAAGCTTCAGAATGATTATTTTATAAGCAGCTGTGGGACCTCGGGTCCTGGGTGGGACTGGAGAAAATTTTCGACTACAGTACACTCTTTTATTTTCCCCAAAAAATATTTGTTATTTTCATATTCTTGAGGAGTTATTGACTACACCTACCAGGGGCAGAGAAAAATCCTTTGAGTAGTATTCCAGAAACCATCTGCTCCTTTGGGAGAAATGGAGCATCTCCACAACAAACAATATCCCAGTCCAGGATTACTCTGAACATTTATGTATTTATCAGAAGGATACATCATTTTCTTTATACTAGAACATATATATTTGTTGGTGGGTGTATTAGATTTGCTCAGCTAAAACAAGGTAGGCTGGGTGGCTTAAACAACAGAAATTATATTCTGTGGTGTCTGAAAGCAGGAGTCCATGACCAAGGTACTAGCAGATTTGGTGTCTGGGGAGGACCCACTTCCTGAGCCATGAAGCTGCCTTCTCCACGTGTCAGCACATGGAGGAAGGGCAGAAAGACCTCACCAGTGCATCTAATCACCAATCCCTCCATGATGGCTACTCTCCACAATGGTCCATCTTCCAAAACATCACGTTGGAGAGCAGGTTTCCTTTTGCTGTGATAAAACACTCTGACCAAAAGCAACTTGGAGAAGAAAGGAGTTTATCTGGCTTACAGGTCTAAGCCACAGTCCACCACTGAGATGAAGTCATGGTGGCAGGAACTGAAAGCAGCTGGTCACATCACATCCAGCCAAGAGCAGGGAGAGATGAATGTACCCAGTGACTGTTGTTTTAGGGGTACTGGGGTGTTGCTGGTACACAAGGCTGGAGAGGTCTTAGAGATAGAGAGACAAGCTTGTCACTTCTACCTAGTCTTTCTAGGTTCTTATGGACAGAGAAAGAATTTAAACACAAGACAAGGTAAGTTGGGAGGAAGTTTTATTATAGAGCAAAAGTATACAAGGAGTGAGGTGGCCTTCTAGAAAGAGCTGCATCCCCCAGGACTTTTCACAGCATCTTTTTGGACAAACTTTAGTGGAGGGAGCTGAGCTGGTTAGTTTTGTTATCAACTTGACACAAGCTAGGATCAGGAGGGAAGAGGGAAACCCAATGAAGAAAATGCTTGTACCAGATTGACCTGTAAGCAAGTCTATAGGGCATTTTCTTAATGATGGATGGGGGAGGCCGCAACCCAGCTGTGGGCAGTGCTACCCAGGGCAGGTGGTCTTGGGTTGTACAAGAAAACCAGCCAAACAAGCCATTGGGAGCAAGCCAGTAAGCAGTGTTCCTTCACTGTCTCTTCTTGAGCTCTTGCTCCAGGTTCCTGCCTTGAGCTCTTTCTCTGACTTTTCTTCATGATAGACTAAGTAAATTGTAAGATGAAACAAACCCTTGTTCCCCAAGTTGCTTTTGGTCATGGTCTTTATCACTACAGCAGAAAATGAACCAGGCCAGGCTTCTGCTGGGATTTCACTGTTTGTAGCTACTGTAAGCAAAGAAAGAACCACTTGGCAGAGGAAGTTCATCGGGAACTGTGGGGAGGAGTGTGCGTCAATTCCCTACTGAGTCCAGCTTATCAATAAGCGTTCAGCTACAGATCTGTTTCCAAAATGGCTGTACCAGTGCACATCTCCCATAGAAGAGATCTAATTCCCATGTTCTTGTCACCTCTCTCATTTCTCCCAAGTATACATACACACACACACACACACACACACACACACACACATACACACATATACACACACATACACACATATACACACACATACACACATATATACACACATACACACACACACACATATGCACTGTCTTGATAGGCTAGGGAGGTGAACATCCTCCACACACGCCTTACATATTCCCAAATATTTTCTTTTAATAAGTTTAAAGGATTTCATTTTACATTTGGATTTGTAATCCTTCTAGAAATCTCTCTGGATAAAGGATAAAGTAGGAATTGTGTTTCATGTTTGTTTTTTATTTAAAAGTCCAGTGACCCCAGCGTTTATTGTCTACCCCGTTCTCTGTGCACACATTCTTATATCTCCTCTATTAAAGGCCAGGGGTCCTTTATCTGCTTTGGCTTCCAGCTCTCTGTTCAGTGCCGCCATTCTGGGGGTTCTTCCTGTGTTTAAAAGCAGCTTTCCCCATGACAGGGGGAATAGAGTTATGCTACTCCACATGCCGACTGGTACATATAGAGGGGAGGGAGAAGGAAGGGACAGGGAGGGAAGGAAAGAGGGAGAGAGAAGGCTGGGGATGGATCTGGATGTAGAGTTTCAGGTCTGAAAGCGTTGGCTTACAGAAAGCTATGCCTTCCTCAGATCTCTGATGGAAGAAACATGGACCAAGAATGGAAGTATATAACAGCTCTAAAATTTCAGAAGTGCTCCTGGTCCAAAGCTATAAAACCTGTGGTTTGTGACATCTATCTTTCTCTCTTCCTCCCTGGCCTCCCTCCCTGTGGTGGTATTGTGTTCCCCAAAATATTGTGTACCTTAATAAACTTATCTGTGGTCAGAGACGGAACAGCCACAATATTAAACAGAGGTTAGGCAGTGATAGCACACGCCTTTAATCCTAGCATTCCAGAGACAGAAATCCCTCTGGATCTCTGTGAGTTCAAGGCCACATTGGAAACGGCCAGGCACGGTGATATACACCTTTAATCCCAGAAAGCAAGCCTTTAATCCCAGGGAGTGGTAGTAGAAAGCAGAAAGGTATATAAGGCGTGAGGACCAGAAACTTGAGGCATTTAGCTGGTTAAACATTTAGCTGGTTAAGCATTCAGGCTTTTGAGCAGCAGTTCAGCTGAGACCCATTCTGGATGAGGACTCAGAGGCCTCCAGTCTGAGGAAACAAGACCAGCTGAGGATCCGGCAAGATTCATGCTACATCTGGCACCCAACGTTCATGGTACAAATTCACGAAACAGTGCTTGCCTGTGGTCTTGTGGGCCCCAGCTCAGGCCCGAGCTACACTCAGCCGGTTGTGGTGGAGCACGCCGTAGGATTTACTGAAGGAGGCAGAGCCAGGAGGATCCTGAGTTTAAGGCCGGCCTAGGAGACTTGCTCAGGAGAAGCTTCAGCCAGGACTGAACCACAAACGGTGGTGGGACCATGGAGGCAAAAGCTGCTGCTCCGAGTTGCTGGCTGCTTCTCATCGTGTTGGTGACTGCGGTGATGCTGCTACCTGG
>CABHPQ010141477.1:0-16545 GCA_902168405.1 Peromyscus aztecus
TACATTCATAGGGTTTCTCTCCAGTATGACTTCTTTCATGGCTGAGATGACTCTTCTGTGCAAAGGCTTTACCACGTTGATCACATCCATACGGTTTCTCTCCAGTATGAATTCTTTCATGACTTTGGAGATGACTCTTCCGTGCAAAGGCTTTTCCACAGTGATTACATTCATAAGGTTTCTCTCCAGTATGATTTCTTTCATGCCTTCGAAGACTACTCTTCTGTTCAAAGGCTTTACTACATTGATTACATTCATAGGGTATGTATAATCAGAGTCAATAACTCCAGGATGGACTCGTAACCCCCTTAGAGTTGTAGAAGATCTTCCTATCAGTAGTCCTACCGCCCCAGGACTGAGGGGACCTTTAAAATCTGACTCTACTACTTGCACCCCCATCTGGGGAGTTAATACAAGTCTGGTGGTGGCACAGAGGTCCAATCCTGCTGAACCTGCAGTGGCTCACCAAGGTGCTTGGGGTGTCTGAGGGTCGGCCACTGTTCTTGGTTCCCTTCCTGTTTCTGATCCTCCATTGCCCCATATATTTGTCGGCCCTGAGGCTGGGGGCCCCGCTGTCCGTTTTTTGAAAAGGCAGTATTCCCAATAAGCTATCCATTGATGTCTCTAACTGATGTGCATTCATTTGCCCAGTGTTTCCCATTTTTGCACTTGGGACATAACCCAGGGAGAGGGCGTTGGCTATTATCTGAACCTTGGCGACTTCCTCCTTGGGGGCAATTACACTTCATATGCCCTGTCTTGCCACACCGGAAGCAAGCTCCACTTCTCCCAGTTTTCTTCTGGCTCATCTGCAAAACTGCCGCTGCCAACCCAACATTAGTTAAAGGTCCTCCTAACTCTCTACAGACTTTCATCCAGACCTCTAACCCTTTCATTTTATAGGGTGTGATGGCTAACCTGCATTCTTTTGTGCATTGTTCATAAACTAGCTGCTTAATAAGGGGCATAGCGGCATCAGGATCCCCAAAAATCTTTCCAGCTGCATCTACCAGACGAGCTACAAAGTCCGAGAATGGCTCCATGGGTCCCTGAATAATCTTTGTAAGGTTGCCGCCAGCCTCTCCTCTATTGGGCAGTGCCTTCCATGCCCTAGTAGCTATGTTATTGATTTGGTCATAAACCTGAACTGGATAACCATTCTGTTGATTAGCAAATCTGCCCTGTCCTAGCAGCATATCCAAGTCCCAAGCGGCTTGACCCCCGCCCGCAGCTCTATTTGCTGCTGCCTGTTCACTGGCAAATTCTATCAAAAAGACTTTCCAGTCCGAATATTGCCCAGAGCTAAGGCAAGCCCATGCAAGATTCATCCAGTCTGATGGTGTCATAGCAAACCTATGCAAAGTTTCTACCTGGGCCACTGTAAATGAGGCTGTTATGCCATATGTGTGGACCGATTCTGCCAAAGACTTGATGATTTTGAAGTCTAAAGGCTCATGATACCTTTGATCTTGAGCATTCTGAAACACTGGAAATGCCACCTGCATCTCTGTTCTAACTTCCCTCCAGACATTGGGGTTAAAATATGCTCCTGCTTCTGGTGTTATCACCCCAGGACATGGTGGCGGAGCAGAGGGTATAGCATACCCATGATTTCTCTTTTGTTCCTGCTTATGCCTTTCCCTGTCTTTTCTTTCTAATCTTCACCCTCTGTAATGACTCACATAATGATTCCGCATCCTCGTCATCTAGGATGGAATCCGAGAGATCAGAAGTACTTGCATCCTCCAGCTCAGAGAGGCTAGAATACAACCTTGTAGAAGCATTCTCTACAGACCCCATCTCTCCGACATGGCCTTTTCTGACCTTTCTTCCTACAGTACCTCGAGTGCAGCCTGGCCATTCTCAACTGCTTCACTACACCTTTGATCTTCCAAACAGCCTCTTATCAATTTCCACACTGGTCTAACTCCATGTCTAAGTGTGCCCTGCTCCGTGGCAAAGTCCAGGTCTCGTCCCAGTTTCTCCCAGGAGGACACCGTAAGACTACCGGAAACCACAAACCAAGGGGCAATAACATCACATTCAGTTAAGAATTTTTCTATGGTGCTTTTCTTGATTTTTCAGCTTTTTTGACAGAAGCAGCTCATTTAGAGCCAGAAAAATTTGGTGTGAGGAGGAAGCGCCCATCCTTGTATATCCTTTCCCTTTTTATCCTAAGAGGCTTCTCGGAGCCTTTGCCGGACAGCCCCAGCCTTTTAGTTTCACTTTTGCTCTGCGCGTTCGCGGAGCTCCGGAGTTCAGCACACTGGTCAGCGGCTTTCTCCTGCTCCTTCCCTATCTACGGACAGGAGCGACTATTTTCTTGGCCCGCTTCACCGCGGATCCCACCTTACCTGGGACTTACCGGTACCACCCTGACCACAGAAAGTTCTGAGCTCCACAGAGAGACGGAGGGTTCCCCGTATGGGCCACCACTTGTCGCACCCACCTCGACCAGCAAGGAAGACGCAACACCGAGCTCTTCTTTCTGCCGTTTATTCAGGACCTTTTACAAACGACGTCTCTCCCTGGGTAAGCCCCTCCCAGCCCTTAAATAGGCCTGGGCTACCAATCCCAGACAGCTACGTGGGCGCTGTCCATTGGTCCACGCGTGCACAAGCCATATACCATTCCAGTCATACCCAAATAAGGAGTTGTTTTCACAGAGAGCACTCGCCGTCGGGAGGGCGGAGGGTGGAAGCCAGTGTCAATTTCAGGGTGCGGCTCCACGCAGCTCTCTACAAAGGTGCTGTATTTTGGACCTGTGCCCGCTGTGTCTACGCTGTGTCTCCCTGTCCATTGCTGGTTTTGAGGTTTTGATTTTCTGTTCATCAGCCTGTGGGGCTCCCGACTGGCCAGGCCAGGTTGTTTTGTGTCCCCCCATCCCCCCACCCCCGTCAACGCAGGCGGTTGCTCTCTTGCCTAGTGCTGCCCGAGTGCACCTTATTTTTTTATACCTGCGACGTTGCTTATTTTGAAGTAGAGAGAAGGGGGGGAGTTCTTTTTTTCCCTCTCCCTCCTCCGGTTCTTGAAGCTCCCGAGCCTCTGTTTGGTCCCCCGCCTTTTTCCCCCCTTCCTGCTTTCGGTGGTAGGTTTTTCTTTTTTCTTTTTCCTGTTAAAAAGCACAGTTTTTCCCGTCTCGCATTGTTCTCCCGCTCGCACTCTCGCTTGGTTTACTCCCGACTCGCTTCTCTGCTCGCGTGGAAATTCCCGGTTTTTTAAGAGTTTTTTTTTTCCTCTGGATCTATGTAGTACTCTAGTGCTGTCTTCCGGCCGGAGCCTAAGCCGCGCCAGGCGAGGGACAGACATGGCGAATGGTGGCCGCTCTTCTCGTTCTGCCAGCGGGCCCCTCGCCTCTCCTCCCACCCTCGGGTGGTGTGTGGAAGGCAGGGGTGCGGTTATCCGGTGTGTGCCCTGTCTGACCCCCGCACTTCCCGCTGTGGTTCGTGGGGTTCCTGTGATGCATCAGGTTCTCTGTTTCCCTTACGCCGTCCACTCTGCCTGGTGTGGTTCGGCCCTCCTCCTCTGACTGGGGGAGGGGGTTGACCGATCTGCCGAGTTGCATGCCTTTCCTGACCGGTGTGTGCGCGTGCCTCGCTCAAGACCCCCGTTGGTGCTCCTGGAGCGTTCCAGGCTGACCCTCAAAGGTACCCGTTTCTGAGTGGTGGCGTCATTCCCCGTTCCCTGGCGCGCCTCCTGTGGTCGGTCTGGCTGCGGTAGTGGTGCATTGGTTTTTGTTCCCAGTTCGTTGTCGGCGGGTCCATGCCGCCTCTGAAGGCGGGAGGTCGAGAGACCCCAAGGGGATAGCAGTAAGACAGGCTCTGCGGCGTTGCCTATCTTCTGAGAGGGGATGATTGCTTTGTGAGTTCGTGGGGGACTTTCCCTTTAGGCAAGCCACCCACCACGCTAACTCAACTGCCTTCTCCCGTAGGCTCTGTGCGTTGGTGTTGGTGTCGAGCTTTGGCGGGGCCGGCCTTTTGTTACTACCTTCTTTAGAGAAGGTAGTCTGCAAATACTCCCCGCCGTTGCCACCTGGCGGGTGCTGTGACCTGGCGGGTGCAGTGACCTGGCTCTTGGGGGGGTGTTTTTATTTTTTTTGGTCCTCGTCCCCCTGTCTGTGAATGCTCAAGGCATGCCCTGGAAAAAGAGCCTTACCAATAGCGCAGACATTCCCACGCACGCCCGCATTCTTTCGCGTTCCTCTCTGGCAATCGAGTGTGCACGTCGTTGCTGCCAGTCTTGGCCGCGGCTGGAGGCTCGTCGGACTGGGTCCGTCCCACCCTCAATGAGTAAAGTGTCTTCTCTAGCAATCTGAGGAAGGGGCGTGCTCTTGCGGTCTCATGGGGTTCCCTCCCGCATTGTCCCCCTCAACTGCCCACCCCGACCGTATGTAGCTTTGGGTGTTCTCCCACGCCCATCTCCGGGGCAACCCAAGTGTTTATGCTCCTTCTGCCTGCCCATGCCTCCTCGCTCCAAGTCTGAGGAGGGATCACGTGGTGCAAGAGTTATGGTCATGGTAGCGTGTTTGGAGCCCAGGGGGTTCTCATGGTTTTGGGGAGGGTCACCGCTGTCGCACCCACCTCGACCTGCAAGGAAGACGCAACACCGAGCTCTTCTTTCAGGGGTTTATTCAGGACCTTGTTACAAATGATGTCTCTCCCCGGGTAAGCCTCTCCCAGCCCTTAAGTAGGCCTGGGCTACCAATTCCAGACAGCCACGTGGGCACTGTCCATTGGTCCACGCGTGCGCAAGCCACATACCATTCCAGCCATGTCCAAATAAGGAGTTGTTTATCCCCGAGAGCACTTGCCCTCGGGAGGGCGTTGGGCGGAAGCCAGCGCCATCTTTAATGTATGGGTTAAACCAAACTCACTGTTTCCCATGGTGCTACTCAACCTAACAACCCCTACTCACTCAAGGGCTGTTTGCCATTCCCAAAGCCTCTGATGGCCACCACCATACCCCCCAACACATCCCACCCTGCTGCCAGGAATCTTGAGTCAGTCCATACCTGCTTCTCCCCTCACAAGCTCTGGGTAGGAGGCTGGGAGGCAGCTCTGGCCCCTACCAGTATGCACAGCACTGGCAAGCAGGCCAGGGTTCCCATGACTGGAGATGGTAGAGGTATCCTCAAGCACCAGGTGTGAGCATGTTGTATTCCCAAGGCCTGGCTCCTTGGCCAATGGGAGGGTTCCACTTGAGAGGAGAGTCATGTGAGCAAGCAGTAGGGGGTCAGGGAGCACAAGTACCTGCCCCAGGGCACCAGACCATCCCACCTTCTGTGGTCCCTCCCTCCTCTCTCCCTCCCTGGCTGCAGAGCACTCCTAGCTGCCAAATGTATTTTCCCTAAGTTTTGTTTTTTCTTTTGACTTGTAAAATTAAGGGAAATTTAATTATGGTGTTTGGGATCCATTTACTCTTAAACCTTCTCAGCAGTTTTTTCTAGGATGTTCGTGTAATTAGTTAAGCAGGCTTTTTGAAGACTTTTAACTGAATGTTTCGTTGTATTCTTTTAGTTTTCCCAACCCACAGGACTAGAGTTCCTGACAAGAATAAACAAATTGTTACTCTGCAAACTCCTGCAAAACTAGGAATCCAGGCTCCAGGGCCCATCAGCCCTTGCCACACACAATTGTGCACCCTGGGGTCTCTATTCCTCTGTGTCCCCTCTCAGTCCACTGTCCTCATCTGTGGCGGTGTTGCTCTGTCTCCCTCCCACGGTTGGCCCTTGTGCCCATCGTCCATGTGTGACCCTCAGCCAAGTGCTGCAGAGTTTGAGACCACCAGACAAGTCCTCTTAATTTAAAAAATTGATACAATACAAATTTATTTATAGCAACATTGCCACAAGAGCCTTCTTTGACAATCTGAGAGCTGCTGCAAAAGCGGAAGAGAGGGGATGGAACTTTAAAAGACACAAACCACAGTTGTCTCAAGCCTGGGGGTATTTTTCCTAAGTGAGGCATTATCCTGTTTTTGTTTTTGTTTTTTCTGAGCAAACAGAGGTGAAGCGAGATTACAGAAGCAGAATGAGCAGATGGTTACTCTTTTAAGATAACAATTACACAATATGGGGATGGGGAACAATTTTGAGAAATGAACCATGTGCCTCTGAGATCCGTCTTCCCTTTAGATTGCTGTCAAGACTCAGCTACTGACAGAAATGACTTATGGTTGTAACCCAGACATCCTGTGGTTAATCCTTAGGCTGAGAATAAGGTCTTGCCGGCTCCTAGGTTTTTCTTTTTTACACAGTAACTTCGTTTGAAACTCAGTTTGAAATGGTGCTAGTTTTTAACCGTTACGCAAGTATCCAGACCCAGTCTCTGATTTAGAGTTGCCAGCTGCGGGTGGGGCTGGGGCTGGGGCTCAGCATCTGCACACAGGAGGCTGCAGACAGTCTGCAGCGTAGGCTGCTGATTTCCTACCCCTCCCACGCATGGTTCGGCAGGGAAACCCAGGTCCTGTGTGGCCTGGAGAATGTGAAGTTGGTATTCTTGGTACCTTCTGACAGAACTAGTCAGTAATACTGGAGTCTCTAGTTGAGCTCAATTTCTACGTGTTTGATGACTTAAGTACATGGAGACTTAACTGTATGGTTTCTTCAGCAATTGGGTCTTACTGTCAGGTTGAGCAACAACATAAGTAATAGCCTGTGTGTGATATTTGGGGGCTGTACTGTGTGACTCCTTAGCCAGCAACTCAGGATGTAACACATTTCTAGTCCTGGAAGTTTTATTTTATAACATAGGATGTCTAGTTGTCTCCCCTATTACGTAGTAACCCCATTTAAACAACCTTTATATATGTGTATGTTTCAGAAAGCTTCTACAGTTCTGGGTGTCCATAGAGCTTTTCAACCTCCCCAGTTTAGACAATGTTCTGTTGCTGTGAAAGGACACTATGACCATAACAACTCTTATAAAGGAAAGCAATTAACTGGGACTGGATTACACTTTCAGAGGTTTAGTTTCTATTATCATCATGGCAGGAAGCAGAGCAGAGTGCAGTCCTGAGAGAATGAGCTGAGAGTTTTACATCCATATCAGCAGGCTGCAGGAAGAGAGAGCCACTGGGCCTGGCTTGGGCTTCTGAAACTTCAAAGCCCACTCCCAGTGACACACTTCTTCCAACAAGCCCACACCTACTTCAACAAGGCTACACCTCCTAATCATTTCAAATAGTGACACTCCCTGGTGACTAAGTATTCAGCTATTTGAGCCTATGGGGGCCATTCTTATTCAAACCAACTCACTGTCCATATGCCCTCCTTTCCTCTACCCTCCCACCTACCTCCCCATGGACTCCTCCGGATCTAATTTCCCCCTTATCCCTTTGTAACACTTCATTCAACTTCCTCTTGGCCGAGCTGCCTCCCCACTGGCCCTTAGGCAGATACCTGACCTCTGTGGCTATCCTAAAGGTTTGTAAGATAGCATGTATGTATAAAGAGGGAAAATATGCATTGTTTGTCTGGGTCTTGGTTACCTCACTCAGAATGATTGTTTCCAACTCCATTTACCGGCAAATTTTATAATTTCACTTTTTGTAAACAGTTGAATAATATTCCATTGTGCAAATGTACTGAAAGGACCAAGCAGATGCCATAACAGGCTGCTCAGTCTTCTCTCAGAGATCAGGCCTCAATTTCAGTTTCCTGAGACTGAGCAAGCAGTCTCTGGGAGGGCCATGAACAAAAGACATAGTCCTTGCAGTAGCCCCCTTTCTGCAGTTCTCTGACTGCTCAAAGTTCAGCCAGATGTTTACTGTCTGGGACCCCTCACCAACTTAGAGTTATGTGCATGAGTCAAGGACAGAG
Organism: Peromyscus aztecus; assembly: GCA_902168405.1. Lineage (NCBI taxonomy): Eukaryota > Metazoa > Chordata > Mammalia > Rodentia > Cricetidae > Peromyscus > Peromyscus aztecus. The sequence goes on from CABHPQ010141477.1 coordinate 7,820, forward strand.
CCTGGACCACTGAGCCAGCCCCCACAGTCAGTACGTGCTTGACCAGCCAGCCCCCATGGCGGCTCAAGGACAAAGCCTGGGACTTGTGCTGGACTGCCCCCAAAGTGATAATTGTAACCACCAACCAGGATTCCTAAGTGCAGATAAGAACTTAGACCCGCTTTTCCCAGGTGGCTCTATCAGCTACAGAAACTTAAGAAAACACAGAGTCAGGATATTCGACCATCTAGCAGAAGCTAAGTGGTCATAAAACATCCCAAACTTCCCGGACCCCGGAGATGGGTTGTAAAAATCCTGACAGGACAAACAGATAAGCTAAAATACGACCAAGTCCAGGCCCGGGAAAAACTGGACCAATCAAGGATGGACCCGTATTAACCCCCTCCCCTCTAAGAAATTTTTTTTTTTTTCGAGACAGGGTTTCTCTGCGTAGCTTTGCGCCTTTCCTGGATCTCACTCTGTAGACCAGGCTGGCCTCGAACTCACAGAGATCCACCTGGCTCTGCCTCCCGAGTGCTGGGATTAAAGGCGTGCGCCACCACCGCCAGGCCTCCTCTAAGAAATTTTATGGGTTTTGCCTATAAAAACTAACTTCCCCAAGAAAGGGCAAGCTCCTCCTGGCCTCACTGCTGTGAGTGAGTGCTCGGGATCGAGCTTCCCTGACCATGGCTTGTAAGAAGAATAAACCTTGCTTTTGAATTCTGTACTTAAAGTCTCCGGTGGCTTCTTTGGGGACGTGATCTGGGCATAACGTGTACCAATTTCCATTATCCATTCCTCTTCTTGATAGACATCTAAACCATTTCCAATTTCTGGCTATTATGAGGAGAGCAGCAATGAATATTGATGTGCTAGTATTTATGTAGTAAGAGGTAGAGTCCTCTGTGTATATGTCCAAGAGTGCTAGAGCTGTATCTTGAAGTATATCTATTTTCAGCCTTCAAAAACCCCCACACTGATTTCAATAGTGTCTTGACTAGTTTGCACTCCCACCAGCAATGAAGAAGTGTCCAAATTTAAATTGTTTATCTCATGCTCCCTGTGTCTTCCATCTTCCTCACAAAGGGCCTCTCATTCTGTAATTATTAAACTGCACAGAAAGTATCACATAGAGAAGGATACTTTGCAGAAATCACCAGCAGAGTTTTACAAGGGATTAAGTCACTGGTGCCAACTGAACCAGATGAACCAGAATATAACACATTTTTATCATCCATCATCCAGAAATGTTGCATTCAACTTTCTTGGTGAATTTTAGAAGGTTGCTTTTAAACTCTGTATTTACTGTTTTAGGCAAATGATGCACATGCATTATCTGGGTCAGAGCATAGAAGAGTACATAACTTAAGATTGTAGCTATATAGTAGCATAGGATGGAAAAGCTGATTGAATGGAAAATCCAAGGCAAGTGAGGTCCTTCATTGCACTGTTATCTTAAAGACTGGTTAAACAAGCTGAGTAGACAGTAGGGTAGCAATGTTAAGTGACTGCATACTCATCTTCATCTTCATATCTACATTGTATCACCACACACCGTGGGAGGTGTGGGTGGTGTACAAGCAGGGAAAGTAGGGTAATAGAGCTTTTAAATCCAATCTGCTAGCTCAATCTATCAGGGACTTTAAACCATCAAAATGCAAAAGAATTGTAGGAATTCTTGTCATTCTGTTGATTTTGACATTTTTTAAATTACTCTTCTAATGTAGTTCATTCTTCCCTGTCGTTCAGTGGTGTGGAAGGAGTGAAGAAGCCTTTGGCAAGCAGAGCAAGGTGGGAAGACACAGGGCAAAGCTGTCCTGCAGAAGTCAGAAGTGACTAACACTGAGCAAGAGCCATGTGGGTTGGGGATGGTTTTCAGGTCCCATCAGATGGCCACCAGGGACAGTCAAGCCTGCTCAGAAAATATCCAGTTTGAGCTCCCTCCCACCTCCAACTGTAGCAGTAGAACTTAACAGCAATACCTCCCTGCCCTAGAGGATGACTGCCCAATTGTGGGGTCACCCCCATTCAATCTTGACCCAGTGGTGTGAGTGGTACTATCATACCCCCATTTTTCTAAGAGGAAGGCTGTGGCATATGGATTTGGGGAGTAGTGGGCAATGTTATATGGTCTACAGTGACCCAGGCTGTACACACATAAGTCTTCAGCAGTAACGAAATCATGGGTTACTGGTCTCTGAGATTTCTCCCAGCTCCCTTCTAGAATGTTCTCTCAGAAGCTAGAGAGATTTTAGGAGCCCCAAGGACCACATGCTCCCTGACCAGGGCCAAGTTCATGTCTCTCACCTCCAATCCATCTGGCTTCTATGCATGAGAGGCCACTCAGTGCCAGACACACTATCATCCCTTCAGCCAAAGAGGGACCTGAGGTCCCTGATAAGTTACTTCTTCCTCACCCTTCAAACCCTGGTTTCCTTGGCTCCTGATGGGAGCCCACACATCCTCTTGAGTTGTGGGGCCTCACCCAATGCTTTGTTGTGTCTCACTATATAGTCAAAAATGGCCTGGGACTTTCTATGTAGTCTGTCCTTAAATGTAGAGATTTTACCTGCTTCTGACTCCTGAATACTGGAATGGACGGTGTGTGCCACCACGCAGAGCCCAGTGCTTGCATTTTATTTATGATATGTCACTATTCACAAATCTGCCACCTCTGTCTCATCTTTTTTCATTTTTTAAAGATAGGATTTCTTTCTTTGTGCATGGACAGAGGCCAGTGGAGATATCACATCCCTTAGAACTGGAATTCTGGGTATTTGGGGGACAGTCAGCTTATTAAGTGTGTACTGGCATCTCAATTCTGGTCGTCAGATTGTACAACAAGCATTCAACCTCTGAGCCACCTCTCCACCCCATGTGTCATCTGTTCTCTAGAGCCATGTCTAATTCATGTGAAACTCTGAGACCTGTCCTCATAATGTCATCTCAAATCTGGCCACTTTTGCCCACTCCCAAATCTTTCACGTCTTGCCAGAAGACAGTGGCTTTCTCGTGGAATCCTTACGCCACCAGCACCGCACTTCTGTGTCTGTCTTCTTCACTAGTCTGCAAGCCCCAAAAAGGCAGGACTGCTGCATGTGGCAGGGCTCAGTAAACATTTGTCTAGTAACTGTGTGACTGTTGGGATCGCTAGAATGTCAGTCCTGATGGTGAGCACTTTGTCCTGTTTACATACAGGACCAGATATTGCTCAGTTAACGCCCCTACTTCCATTAACGTACAGATGAAGAACAGAAAGACATTTGAGGCTGAAGAATAGACGTGGTGAGTCACCCCATTCCCCAGGCCAGCAGAGCCAGGACCCAAAAGCTTCTTCCTTGCACATGTGGTGCAGAACCTAGGCTGTTGTTCACAAAGTTGACACATTTTATTACTTAATTGCACTTTCAGCTTCACAAAAACTATTTCAAAGAGCTGGAACAAGTGTAGGATGAAGGGGGCGGGGAGGGACGTGTGCCTCTCAGAAGCTGGATCCCCAGTGAGCTTCCTCCGGCAGGGGCACAGAGAAAGGAGCAGGCTATCAGTCTATGGGAAACAACTTTCCATGCACATGCATAGCAAGCCAGCAGTTCCTCACACATAAACACAGACATAGTTACGAAAAATACTATATCATCTTCACAAGGAATTTAAAAAGTCTCAAATATGTACAGCAAAGAGAGCTAGGCTGGGACCACCAGAGATGACCCAGACCAAGGTTGGATCAGAGGAAAGGAAGGCCTGAAGGACTACCTGGCCAGGCCACTCTGACCTTGGCAGCCCAGCTACCCAGACTAGGGGCAGGAAGATCACAAAGACTGGGTTAATCCACAGAGTCTATTTAATGAGCAAAGGAATTTCTTTGGGGGTTAACTCACAACCATGGGAGATTTATCGTAGGGTCCCGGGAAAGTTGAGCAATGTCCCACGCTGATCTCCCTAGTCCAAGATCTCAACATCCAAAACCATGAGGTAGTGAAGAGAGAGCCTGTAGTGCATCCCAGGTCTTAAGGGTCCCCCAGCAGCCATGCCCTAGGGGCATGTACCTCAAGGTCATAGGTAGGTTTAACAGTTACATACTACCTCACTGGGGCGATGCTTCAGGGCATGGCTCAAACAACCATCCACTACAACTGGGTAGCACCGGTCTATGCAGGCCTCCTCACCATGTGGACCAGTCTCTCCTTCCTGCCCTTCTATCACCAGGCAACTACTTTAAACTAATTCAGCTAGTACACAGTTACAGAGCACAGCCATGAATGGGGATAATTGCCTAATATGCAGTGTAATGAATACTGTAAACCCTCAAGGGAAGAATATAAAATACATTTCATGTGATGATTAAATAATCTTAGGTACATTTGTAAGATTCTTATAATAAGAACTAGTAATTACTCTAATTCTTCAACCTTTTTGCAACATCTAAGATGTTTAAAAAACAACAAACAAAAAATACACAAGGCTACTGCTTCTGCAACCCATAAAATTCCATAATAAAATGTGATTTAAAAAAAAAAAAGACCATTTGAGTGACACCATCTCAAAGCATCTTTTCATGTTTTTGTTTCTGGTCGACATCTTTATGTATCTAAAATGTTAAAAGTCTTATTTCTCTAGCATAGTGTGAGTAAGAGTACATCAGAAAGGCCTGTTCTCAGCCAGCACCCCTGCTCTCTGTACAAACTGGGACAAGTTACACAACTGTTGCAACCCTAAGTGCTGCTTCTGTACAACCGGAATTCTGCAGACTTGACACAAATATTTAAATAGATCAGACAGGCCTAACAATTAGCAGAGAATCAATCAATGAAAGCTATCATTACTTCTCTCTCTCTCTCTCTCTCTCTCTCTCTCTCTCTCTCTCTTTCTGGTTTGGGAGACAGGGTTTCTCTGTGTAGCTGTAGCGAGCACATACCCTGGTTATGGGGGAGGAATAATCACTCTTGATTCAGACTTGGTATAACACTCATTTATTCACACAGTAAGATTACAAGCAATATTTATTCTATCTTCCAAATGGAAGCAGGAATACCTCTCCAGGTGTACAGGTCCGGATTCGTCACGTCTGTTCCTCTGGATCTTGGGTCAACCTTCCTCTCTTCAGCCACATCTGCACTGGGGACAGGATCTCACATCTCTGGCAGAGGAGAGTCGTCTCGCGCGAGGGCCTGACGAGCTCTGTTGGTCGGGTGTGAGGCTTCATCTTTTATATTCGTTCCTGGCTAGGTTTCTAGTCTTATCCCTACTTCCACACATAGCTTATAGCTTATCACTACTCCATTTGTGGTTTACTTACATCACTCTATTGATTATCACTCCTGACCAGGGTTGTTCACCCTAGGCCTTACATGTTCCTTACAGTAGCCCTAGCTGTCTTGGAACTCACTCTATAGACCAGGCTGGCCTTGAACTCACTCACAGAGTTCCACGTGCCTCTGCCTCTTGAATGCTAGGATTAAAGGTATGTACGTACCACCACTGCCCAGCTCACTATTAATTCTCAATGCCAACTTCCATATTCAACTAAAACCTAACTGTAATGGTGAATAACTACAAATGATTTAATATTATTTATGCCAAATACAAGGAGAAAACCTTGCCTAATCCTCAATTGTTCCCTCATTTCACTGTACTCCTCTTGACCTGCTGAATTAAGAATATCCAAGAGACAGGTTTCTCTATCAATTATTATTTATTTCCTGTAGGAATACTGTGAAGACAGAAACATGGTCAGGTTATTACAGTGCATCTTTTAAATGGTGGACATACACAACTCAGCAACAGATGATCCCATCCAACACAGGCAAAGAACTTCAGATAATCTCCAAAGCAGACAAGTAGCCAATAAGCACTTAAAGAGATCATTAGAGAAATACAAATCAAAACCATGAGACACTATTTAGCAACCATTTTGGATGGCTATTGGCAAGCACCTTGGGAGGCAGAGTCGGGCAGATTTCTCTGAGTTCAAGGATAGCATGGATCTACACAGCCAAGTCCAGGCCAACCAAGTTGAGATAATGAGACCCTGTCTGTGCTGGACAGTTTTATGTCAACTTGACACTAGCTAGGCATCTGAGAGGAAGGAACCTCAATTTAAAAACTGCCTCCATAATATCTCCAAAAAAGTAGGCAAGCATGTAAGGTAATTTTTTAATTAGTTAGTGATGGGAGGGGCTCCATCACACTGTGCATGGTACCTTCCCTGGTCTGGTGGTCCTGGTTTGTATAAAGAAAGCAGGCTGAGAGCCAATAAAACCTGTAGGGTCGCCTTTGTGGCTGCCTTTTATTGGTGAACCTGTTGTAGAAGATATTTGAACAAGAGAGGGATTAGTCAAAAATTTTCAATCTCAAGGACATGGATGGGACCCCAGTCATTTTTATCATGCCAATTGAAGTCTTTTTGGTGCTGTATAATCAACCTTGTAGGGGGTGAGGCAATTGCTTAATCTCTAGGGTCACATGTCAGTAATGACATGACCTTTACTAATGCCACAGTAGTGGTACAAATCATACATTATCCTTCTGAAGCTTCTTCTTTGTCCAAAGTCTCTTGGTCTGTTGCTGGACGCACGTCTCTGGAGGGTACCCATATCGGTGTGGTCGTATTCTGGGGAAAAATGCAAGCATATATTTGCCCCCGGGTTAATAGGGGAACAGAGTGTTGCCATTGAAGGGTGATGGGATCCCTTCAATGCACCAAGAGCAATGGTGTCTCCCAAGGCAAGTAAATAAGTGTGTTGTCCAATTTGGGCTTGTGTGTCAGGGTTAACATGTGGTCCTCAGCCCGTAAGCATCTTAAGAGAAACAGCAGTGTTGTACTGTATATTAAAATGAGCCTGAGCCTCAGCCTGGTTATCATAGGCAGCTTGCCAATTAAGGAAGACCATATAGGCTCCAACACAGCCTTCATCAAATTGTGCCAGTCATAATAAGTCTGTAAATGCATTGCCCATTGCCGTAGGACTTGCTCAAAATACGGTGATTCAGGACCTGATTCATTAGCAGCCTTATGGACCAAAGACAGGTCTGCAAGAGGGGTAGGTATGCATGGCTGGTTGGCCGCATTAGGGCCACATTAACCGGAAATGCCATGGCGGGCATGTGTGGCACCATAGGTGGAATAGGCTGGGAGGTATGTGGAGCAGCTGTCTCAGCAGGCAGACATCCAGGCAAGTCACTCTGTGGATACTGCAGTGAGGGGGTAGCTGCTCGAGGCATCAGGGGAACAGAGGGGCTGCTTGTATAGGCTTAGATGCTGCTGCAATCATTTCCTCTCTCTTTCCATCTCTTTCCTTCACTTTACGCCTATTCTCATCCATTTCCTTGCCAGCAGAGGCAGAGGAAATATCAGCCATGAATGGAATGAAGGTGATAGATAAGTTGGTGTTATATCATTCCTGGAAGTGTTTATTGTGGGCCTTAATGACCTCCTCAGTAGAGGAAGACTTTAAGCCAACGATTATAGCCAACAAAATGGGCATAAAAAACAATTGGAGGGTTACTCCTGAGGCCACTTCCTTTTTTCTGGCCAGGAACAGAACTCTCATCCAAAGATCAGGTTCCCATATGTTCTCTGAAGAGATCCATGCAGCAAGCTCCACAGCCTCCACCCAAAACCTTTCTAGTTCTGATGTTGTAGCCCAGAGCCCTTGGCTGGTTAGGAGGGACTTAAGGGCTCCAGAAGGGCCTCTTTATGGCGAGGGAAGAAATTTCCCATAGTGTTAGAAGGTAGGATAAACAACAGTAACTAAGGCTTTGTTTCCTGAGGGTCCAGCCCTTATATGGAAACACTAGGCAAGCCTGAACAAAGGTATATGCCACCCTACCGTACAGACACATTCACAAAGAAGACAAACAGAAAGAAGAAAGTGGGGGTCCTAGCATTTACCTGCTGAAAGGACCAAATTTACACAACGTAGAGGGGCCTACTCACTGAAACATACCGCTCAAGGGGGCTCAAGGGTTGAGATATACTTCTCAACCAGCACTGCACATGAGTAAAGGTAGACAAACAGACCCTGTTCAAGTACCAAATTTCCCGGGTTTCGGCACCAGATGTAGCAGGGTCCTTGCTGTTGTTCCATTTGGGGGTGGGGGCCAAGTAGGCGCAGAGTCAAACCACACAGACTCCGAAACAAGCTCAGTTTATTCAGGGAGAGGCAAGCCTTATATACCCTCCACCCCACCCTTGGGGGAGGTCTGATCAATATGCATCTGCTGGTGTGACATGGCTGCCTCTCATTGGTCCAGGTCATCTTCAGATCATGTTTCAGCTGCTGTTGCTAAGACCATCAGGCAGACCCAGGCTGGCTCTCACAAAGTATCTTTTTTACTTGTTTGGGCCCTCTGGCCCTCAAGCCCGTTAGGGATGAGTCATCCCACAAACTGGCCCATGGAGGGCTCCCTGCTGAATTCTGTGCTCCTGCAGAGGTCCCACTTGTGCTGCTTGCTAGTGGGATACAGCATGGGGTGGGGGTGCTGGAGGCGTAGTGTAAACTTAGGGAGCAGGAGACCACCCCAGCCCCCAGGGAGCAGAAAGGGCAACCACCAGCCCTGCTGGGAGAAGCTTCCAGAAATGGGGCTTAGGGGAATGAGGTGTCACTTATGTTAGGTTCTGGGTGGGCCTCCAGCACCATCTCCCTGACCTTGAGCCTGCACTTCCTATCCCCAGGCCTGGTCCCTGCAGGAACCTGAAAAAATTCTTGAGCTGGCAGGTGAGGCCAAGAGCCTGTGGAAGTGACTCA
>CABHPQ010141478.1:0-12824 GCA_902168405.1 Peromyscus aztecus
AATTTAAATGTTTTAAAATACATAAAAGCATTCACTGACAATGAACAAAATAGATGGGCCAATTAAAATAATTTCAATTAATTTTTCAAACTAGTTTTCTTTGAGATTTCATTAAGATATAATCCATGTGGGTATTTTAATGTTTGGATATTGTAAGCAATTCATTTATATTTAGCATTCATTTGCTTAAATATTCATTAGGGATAGCTTTGTATGTAAAATAGGACAAAGGATTATCTTTCTTACTACCAAAAACCTGGAAAAAAAAACAAAAAGGCAGTCACATTTTATTATCACTTTTATTATGTGCTTCATAAAGAAAATGTCTACTTAGAGTCACTTTTGTGGCAGAAGAAGTTTTGAATCATAGTGGAAGGCCACAGAGCTTTAGCAGCAACCAATAATTATATAACATTTTAATTCTGGAAGTTATTGGGCAATTGGTAGACTAGCACCCTCACTATTGAAACACAGCAAGAGAAAATAGTATTATGAGCTATCATTTGTCAAACATTGGCCTTAATTCTTGGGTGAACTGAGTCCTTCAGAAAGGCCATTTCTACAACTGTTTTCTTGAAGGGTCCTGATTATATTTTCTTCTAGCAGTTTTATTGCTTCGGGTTGCACATTGCGATCATTGATAAACTTGGAGTTGACTTTTATGTGGAGTCAAAGATATTGGCTTAATTTCACTCTTCTATGTGGATATCTATTTAACTACCTGTCAAAGATGCCTTCTTACCTTCAGTCTGAATATTTAGTGTCTTTGTCAAAAAAGCAGATGGCTGTAGTTTCATATACTCTTGTTTGGGTCTTCCATTTTGTTCCATTGATCTAAATGTCTTTCTTGGTGCCAGTACCATGAAGTTTTTATTGCTATAGCTCAGTCATACAGCTTGAAATCTTTAATGGTAATCCTTCTAGCATTATACATTTTGCTCAAGATTGCATTGGCTATCCAGAGTCTGTTTTCCACTTCATATGGATTTTAGGAGGGCTTTTTGTTTTTTTGTTTGTTTGCTTTCTATTTCTGTGAAAAATGTCAGTGTACTTTTACTGGGATTGCACTTTATTGGAAATTATTTCTGCTTGAGTGATTATCTTCATAGTAATGAATCTACTAATCCAAGAGCATGGAGGTCTTTCACCTTTTAGTGTCTCCCATGATCGTTTTTCCTTAGAAAATTAAGCTTTTCATTGCAGAGTTCTTTCATTCCCTTTGCTAGGTTTATTCCTTAAATATTTTATTTATTTACTTTTTGACTACTATACATAGCACATTACCATGATCATTTTCTCAGTGTGTTTGAAAGTGGTATAGAGAAAGGCCAGTGATTTTGTTAATTGATTTTCAAATCTTGACACATTGCTGAAAGTGATGATCATTTCTAAAAGTTTTCTGGTACTAATTTTGAGACCTCATAGATATAATACTATATCTTATGCAATTAGGGATAATTTCACTTCTTTTTCTATTTGTATCACTTTAATTTCCTCATCTTGCCTTAAGTACTATAGCTCAGTCTTCAAGCACTATACTGAGAGTGAAGCTAATGGATAGTCATATCTTATTCCTGACTTCAGCAGAGTTCTTTAGGTTTTGTCATTAAGGATAATGCTGGCTGTGGGTTTGTCACATATTAACTTTATTATGTTGAGCTGTTTTCCTTCCAGTCTTATTCTCTAGGACTCTATTCATGAAGACATGTTGGATTTTGTCAAATGTTTTTCTGCATCCATCCATTTAGATGATCCATATGACCTTTGTATTTAAGTCCATTTATAGGGTTTATTGTATTTATTGACGTATGTGTAGTGAACCATGCCTGTGCCTCTGAAATAAAGCCAACTTAACTGTGGTGGATTTTTTTTATATATGCCTCAGTTTGGTTTGCAAGTATTTTATTGAGAATTTTTGCATCTATGTTTATGAGGCATATTGGCCTATAGCTTTTGTTTTTGTTGAATCATTACAGCAATACTGGCTTTGTAGAAGAAATTTGGAAGTGTTCTTTCTGTTTCTAATTAAAAAAAATACTTTTAAAAGGATTGGCTGCAGATCTTCTTTGAAAGTCTGGTAAAATTCTTCCATGAATCCACCTATGCTTGGTCTTTATTCAGTTGGAATACCCTTTATTAGTGCTTTCTTCTCCTCATTTGTTGTGGGTCTGTTGTTGATCTCATCTTGGTTTAACCTTCTCAGTTTGTATGAATTTGGAAACTCATCCACTTCTTCTAGAATAGTATATATGTCCTCACAAAATTAACAACTGTTTGTACAGCTCAAAAAAATAAAAAACTGAGTGCAGAAAAATTCTATAGAATGGAAAGAATATTTTACCAGCTATATATACATATACCTCACAGAGGGTTAATATTCAAAGTACATAAAGAATTATAAAAAACAGCCAGGCGGTGGTGGCGCATGCCTTTAATCCCAGCACTCAATAGACCCCCCAAACAATGTAGATGATTGCCAAAATCAATGAACTTTCTGCCAGAACTTAAAAGTAAGATCCTATTGAAAATATCATACAGTTCGGAAATAGGGCTTGGAGGAATAAGTGTAACTAACATAGAAGCCTCCTCTCTGAGAGTTACCTCAGGTGCTGTGTACATTGCCTAAGGTGGGGAGAAAACAATCAATAGTCAACCCAGTTGTAATGCCCCTAGACTACATCAATGAAAAGTCTGAGAGTATATCCTCAGTGATGCATTAGTGGTACTAGCACATTGGGTATGGTCATCAGCACTAGCTATCTAATTAGACATAAGTACTACTCCACAGGAGGCAATTCCTGTCTGTTACTATAATCATAGTCAACTACCCATGGAGGTGAGTTTATGGTTCCTAAAGAAGCATCTATTATTGCTACTTTTCCTAAAGCAGTACAATTACATGCTAAATACTTACTCTAATATCCAGAGGTAAATGTAGTTCTCACTATCATCACCAATGATTCTTTCAGAAGCAGCTAGAGACCATTGCAGAAATCCACTACTGGACATAATGAAGAGAAAAAGAGATCATGGGGTTAGTTGCCTAAACCCAAACTGGCACATCTACAATACAACCCCTACAACCAATGCCCATTGGATATCACAGAAAAAAAAATGGTGTAAGAGCTAAAAGAACAGGATGTCTGCTTCAAGATGTCTTCCATATTTGACAGTAAAGCTGTACTCATGAAATCTCAAGAACATAGCCATCTAAACAAGACCATATAATGACAACACTAATTGACATGCAGAAATAGCGGGGAAAATCTCAGTTGGCCCTGTCCCTAAATTAAGAATTACAGGCTATTAATGGTTACTGAGAGAGGTCATATCAGTTTACTTCAAGGATGAGTGCCCTGATAGGTATCCAGATCCAAGTTAAATGCACATATACTCATGTGCAACCAAATGAACTTTTCTCAGTTAAAGAATAAGTAATGAATTTGAAAGAGAGGAAACAGGAGAAGTTGGATGGTGTAGAGAGAGTGGTATAAATGATATGAATACAGTATGGAAGAAGAAATTTTAAAGAAAATTTTAAATTAAAGAAGCAAAATAAACAAGAATACAAAATTCCAAGTTAAATTAAGATGCATGTACATAATACTTAGTAGTCAAATCATGACACTTCATCTTTCTAACCCCTTAAACCTTTTACAAAGTTTAGTTAACAGACAATGCTTTAGAGGTGAAAAAGATAAACATATTGACAGATATGTACATGAAAAAAATGACGTGAAAGAATAAGTGAAAGCTTTCTTAATAGATAAAGAACCTGAGAGATATTATACAATAGACTCCTATCCTGAAAAGACTCGGTCTGAAATGAAGTTACTGCATTAGAGATCTCTTCAGGAAAGCAACAGTAAAGATGAGAAGCACAGCTCAGCTCAGATGGAATCCCTCTTTATACCACCAACTTGAAAATAAACCTCTCCAGGAGAGAACTGTGGAAAGTGCAAACCTCACATCCACCTGACGGCAGGAACAAAAAAGGCCATAGCAGAGGGCAGCAATATGAGGGAACTAAAAGCGAAGGACAACATCATCTTCTCCTCCCCACCACAGCCCCAAGAACACTGAAGCTGCAGAGACCAAAGTTTCCCAGTTGTTCCCCGCTGCCCCCCACCACACACGCATGCAAAAGCGTGTGGATCCTGCCAGAGAAGCGAGAAAGATCTGAGAACGTCACCTTTCAATTCAGCTCAGCTTTGCAAGACACATACTCAAATCTACCATATCCCAGTCCCATGTGACACTGCAACTACTTCGGCTGAAAGAATGTTAGCAGATAAAAAAATACAGTGAGTAAAAAATAACACCAGATGCTTAAACCCAATGTAATAACATAGCAAACATAACAATCAAAGACAGTATAATTACCATCAAAACTTTAAGCCTACAGTGATGACCTCTATTGAGATGATGTTTCAGCTACTGTTCCACTGCACACCAGAAGCCATCGGTCCATTGCCTGTTCAGCTGCTTTCGAAGAAAGAGGGGCTGTACCTTTTCCAGAGTGCAAAGCCACTTCTGCAATGGTGCTGTATTGTCCTGGCCTCAGAGGACACCTGTTGCCAAATCTGCAACCACACAAGATCGGTAGTCCTTTGTTTTGTGTCCTGTTTGTCCATTTTGGATAGCATACTGTCAGCAGTCAATGTGAGGGCACTTTCTTGTCCGGTGGCTAATTTTTGCCACAATGAAAGTTAACTCCTTATGCAGTTTCTTCAATGCCCATATTTTCTCTGAAGTAGATTGGTGCTGCCAGGACATGTCTCATAGTCATAAAAAAAGAAAAACATCTATGTTATTAAAACATTTTAAATGCCATATTCTGTAGATCTCTGAAGGTCATTTGTAGATGACCTGTCTATCTGAAATATATCTCTGCTTCACCTTGAAAACATATCTAGTATGATTACAAGTTCGTTGTAATGTCTAACTACTAACTTTCATTTCTTTATATCCTAATAGTTGGTAATAATAACATTCAAGGATTAGCAGTTTCCATTACATTATTAAATGAACTGTATAGGTACAATATCCTGAACAAGATTAGAAATATACATACAGTATTTTTTGACAATATCAATCCCAAATTTGCATCAATATACATAATTTGTATACAATATACAAAAATCCAAGGCAATGTAAAATACTTAAAACTAGTTGTTGCTTTCAAAAACTAGATTCAATAATCTACCTTTTCATCTATATCCTATCTATATCCTCTTTTTTCTTTTCAGAGTAGATGCAACAATCTACCTCTTATCTGTATCCTCTTTGTTTCTCAAAAAAGAACCTTAAATCTAATCTCCTTTGTTTAGCCTCTTTCCTGACCATTAACAATAACAACTTGTAACCAACCATCCTAAACAATGACAATTATCCCAAACACAAAACCCACCGAAAGACCAAAAACCACTCCCACCTCCTCTTGGGATGCTGTGTCCTTAAAATTGCTTCCTACTGTTGGTGGGAGAAGGCATCTTTAGGGGATCCTGAAAAGAGAAATTTTGGGTCAGTTGTCAAGTCCTGAGAGAGGTAGCTGTGCTTCACACAACAGGTGAAGATAGCTCTTATGTGCAGACACCCAAGATTCTAGGATGCTGCTGTCAGTCCAGCAGTGCCACTGTGCTGACTCTTCTTGCTGACTCCTTGGTGATCTCCCAGCCGGGCAGTCAAAAGGCTACAGGGGACCAGGCGGCTGCTTTTGTCACCTCTGCTGCTGTGGCCTCCCCTCAGCCCAGCCCCATTGATCTGGGCCAGCACCAGCAGCTGCGGGTCCCTTGGGAAGCCACTTTTTTTTTAAACAGGGTTTCTCTGTGTAGTGTTGGTGTCTGTCCTGGATCTCGCTCTGTAGACCAGGCTGGCCTCGAATTCACAGAGACCCGCCTGCCTCTGCCTCCTGGGTGCTGGGATTAAAGGTGTGCGCCACCACAGTCCAGTCTAGAAGCCATTTTTCTAAGAACCTGGTTTGCTAGGAGGGAGCTGATAGAGCTATTTGCCACCACTGGAAAACAGCTGCAGTTGATCTAGTAATTATTAGTTGCTTTTAAAACACTTTGTGATTTTGTTATGAATATGGAAATGAATTAGGCTACTTTTGTGACTAAACGCTGCATAATATTCCAGTGAGAATGTGACACTTGTGGGGACATTTAAAAATGAAATAAAAGTTATAAAATAAAATTACCAATTCTTTGCAAATAAAACAAAAGGGCCCTGCACAGGTAAAATTCAATAAAAAGCAAACTTAAGCCAATAATGAAAGCATATATAATTCCTTCAGAGTCTTTCAGCTTCTCAGACCTTTAGGTAAAAGTGAGGCAAGATAAACACAGAAGACTATAGGTACATGAGAAGGGAAGGAACTTCTTACCTCAGAGTCTGGTTGAAACTTCTTGCTAGCTGAGAGTATAGGAATGCAGTATGATTATCAATATTTCTCGAGAAGTGGTCTCACAGAGACAAATCTAGTATTACATAGAGATGTTCTGAATAAAAATTTAAAATAACGGTGCCTTATGCTTAAGGCCAAGCATGGATGGGTTTTCTCCTTTGCCATCTTGTAACCTACAATTTCTCAGGAAATATTTTATAGTATAAGAAATGTTTAACTTGAACTGTTTAGGGACCCCCCAGGCAGTGGGATCGGGACCCGTCCCTGATGCATGAGCCGGCTTTTTGGAGCCTAGTGCCTATGGTGGGACACTTTGCACAATCTTGGTGGAGGGAGGAGGGACCTGGATCTGATTCTGCTGAATATATCAGGCTCTGTTGACTCCCCATGGGAGATCTTGCCTTGGAGGATGTGGGAATGGGGGGTGGGTTGGGGGGAAGGCTAGGGGGCAGAAGGAGAAGGGGAATCTGTTGTTGGTATGTAAAATAAATAGAAAATCTCTTAATAATAATAAAAAAGAATAATAGAGTACAAATCTTGAAAGGAAAAAAAAAGAAATGTTTCAACACTCCATGAAACTCTTGGACCTATATTTTTATCATATCATATTACAATCCAATGCACAACACCTCTAAACTTATACGTTCATTTATTGAAAAAGAAGGGGGAAGGGGCAGGGGATGGTCTTTGAAACCTATTGAGATGTGAAGAGGGCTAGCAAAATCTTATGCATGGCTACTGTGTGGCTCAACCTTGAGGAGCTCACTCAAGGGCAGCTCTTACTCTTTGGCTGAGCTTTTTCCTTCTATTAACACTCATGCTTCAAACTGCTGAAATACCTGCTCAAGAATCTTCAACTCAGCTTCACAGTAGCTCATTTTGAAAATCTTTCCTGGGCAAAGTCAAGAATCTACAATTCCCTTGAGCGGGGGCCTCTGAAAAGAAGTCTTCTGGATGCTGCAGGGGCAATATAGAACTGTGGCTCTAGGCTCACGCTGCACTAAGACACACAGAGGAAAAAAATCAGAGAATATTGTGATGACTTTAACAATAGACACCCATATGAACACTGAGAAAAGGAAGGTGTTTATAACCATGTCCTTGAATAGATCCCCTCTGTTTCCAAGATCCTTGATAGGTCAAGGGAACAATTGACACTCAGAGTACTCAGCCTGGACAGTTCAAATGAGGGGTGTGTGAAGAGTCATTAACTCACATTAAAGAGATCTCCTCCTGCAAAGGTGCTAGGTTGGTTCATCTACAGAATAATGCTGGTCATACAAGACAAATGAAGCTAAGCAAACGGGCACAGTGTTCATGTGTTTTAATCTGTGCAATCCTTGCCTCTGTGGTAAGCAATGCTGTGAAGGAGCACTGCGGAGGGAACACATGGTCTCAGCAGAGTCAAGTGCCCCTGGACTTCCAAGCAGTCATGTTGAACTTCCATATTCCTTTCAGACTCTGGTTTTTGATTTTGCCATCGTTGGACATTCAATCTTTTAACTTTACATCTCTTGATAACTCTGATTCTATTAAGTTTAATAACCTTTTTTCTTGCATAGCAGGAATATTCTTTGGAACCGTGGGAATCTACTCCACTGCCATAGTGCAGTTACACTGTGCATGGCACTCACTATTCTGTTTTTTAGTCAAGGGGGCAAAAGTAACAGAGAGAAAGAAAAAAAGCGGTCCCCACTTCCAAAGCAGGTTCATGGATCAGTGGCCCAATAACTTAGTTAAATGCACCTAAGTGTATTACTTATACAGGAATGGAACACAGCTTCTTCCTAGGCTATTCTGATTATGGTTGAAGATATCTAGATTCAGTAATTTCAGTATATATCCCTGAACCTGAAAGGATAAAATGGCACTGGTGGGTGAGTGGAAGAGTCACGGCCATGGCAGAACCCAATATTAGTTTTTAGAGCTTTAATGGAGGGAAAGGGGGAGGGGAAAGAGGGTGGGGGTGCACGTCTGGCTTTAAGGCTGGGACACAGTAACCCGTTGATGACGTAATAAGGTGCCAGACAAGACCCTGAGCTGTGCATGTACAGAATCCTAACAGAACCCTCCTTGGATATTGAACGCCAGCAATGCCACTGTCTTTTTGCATGTATAGCACATGTCTGTCAATCTCTCTTCTTAGACCTTGATGACATTATTTTCATTCTTTTACAGACATAGATTTGTGATGGATTCTTGCTATCACTAGGTCCCTGAGTGCCTAGCCATCCTTTGTACGTTCCTATAAATTACTAATTTCATATATTGTCTGCATTTGACTATTCTGAATAGAATTATGTTTACTGTTAGGTTGCTGACAAATAGGTTATTTTCTCAATTGTATTTAGAGGCAATAGTTCACTTAAAATATTCTTAACCTGATTGCAGCAGGAAAGGTGTCTTATCAAATATTCAGTAGCCACATAATAATAATAATCAACATTCACTAGATATGTGCCACATTTCCAGGCTGTTCTAAGAAAGTTGCATGAATTTAATTTGCTTTTGTCAAATATTCACATTTAGTGAATAGATACTATTATAATTCTTAGCTTCCAAAGAGAGTAACAGAAACATAAAGAGGCTTAATAGCTTGACAATTGTAGTAAACACAGCAAATGTCAGAGTGCGGCTATTTCAGATACGTTTCTTAATGTAACACATCATTTCCCAAACAGTTTGCTGAACCCTTAGCAAGAAGCTTCACTACTGTATATTTCTGCCAGTGCTACCAAAAGAGAGCTTACAGTACTGCTTCCTATATTAGCAATCAAAAATGGAAAATTTGGGCACTGGAAAGATGGCTGGGGGTGGGGGTGCTTTTAAAATACTATAGGGCTTTTAAAAGTGAGATTGTTTTATATTGTTATATTAATATTAACATGAAATCTTGGGGCAAAAAAGAAATGAAAAATTATGGTTTCATAGCAACGTGCCTGTGTGTCAACTAAACAAAGGGTTAAATGTGCTGGTTGCTTATTCCACTTTACACAAACCAAGGTAAGTTAGGGAAGAGGGAATCTCAAATCTTAGTTGAGGAATTTCCTCCATTAAATTGCCCTGTAAATAAGATAAGATAAGAATGAACAGTGACTAAGGAACCTACTAATGACTTTACATGCAAAGGTCATGAAATTAGTATATCCCAGAGAGATTTACAGCCTTGCTACTGCAGAATTGTTCATAGCCTAGGGTCTAGAGCCAATCACTGTATAGGACCTAGACAGTGAATCAGCCTAAAGGTCAATCATTGAATAAATTGATAAAGAAAACCCATCTTATATATAATACTGAGATGTTAGCATTTGTGAAAAATGTGGATGAACCTGGAGGATATTACATTAAATGACACAAACTGGGCATATAAAGACAAATAATGGGTTATTTGACTTATGCGAAAATGACTCACAGAAGGAGAAACTAGAAGAGTATCTATAGAAGAGTAGGTGTGACTGAGGAGGTATTTGTAAAAATATATGAAAAATTACATTTTGGAAGAATATTTTAATAACAATACGATGTGTATTTGAAAATGGTGAGGATAGTAGATTTTAGGTGTTCTCACCACATACACACACAAATACACAGACAAAGCATTTGAGAGAATAAATCTTTAATCAGTTTATATAATCATTCCACATGTATACCTATATTACTAAATATGTTATACCTTATAGATACATACAATTACATTAAAATAAATATAAAAAATTCTATTTTCTTAGCCTAAAAATACAATGAAGATTAATTTTATCATGTAAATAACCACTGATATTGAATATATCAAAATAAACATATTTACTCTGCAGAATGGCAGAGTAAATACATAGGGTATTTCTATCTATCTAAAACATAAACATCTATGTAATTTATTATTTCTATCTACTTGTGCCACATAAAATCTCTGCTTCTTGACTTCATCTTAGTTGCATGAAGTGATCATAGTACACATTTATTTGGATGATATTATCTTTATACTTGATAGCTCAATAGTGTTGACTCAATGATTATATGACAAGTGGTGCCACTGTAGCCATATCAGGTTATACTTCTTGTTTTATTGAACCAACCAGGTATTGTAGTATGTGCTTATAAACTCAGCTCGCTGGAATATGAAAATGGAAAGTAGAGACAGGAGAGTTATGATTTCAAGACAAGTGAATTAGTGCCCTAGAACAAAGAGTTGTGGATGTATCTCGGTTGTAGAGAACTGTTTTAGCAAGTACAAAGCCATGACTTCGATCTCAGGGAATGCAAAATAGTAGGACAGGTAGTTAAAGTAACTCATGAATGGAAAAGACCCATAAACAATGAGAGTACAAAGTGACCAATTCTAAGGTGAAGACCACTTTGTAGGATAGGAACAAGAATAGAAGTATTAAGCAGATCAGTAAGTCAGATGAAACCTAACAATGGGCTATTAGAATAAACGTGCTTTAAATTAATGGAAAATAATCAGTCTGTAGAAGTAATTTCCAATGATAAGAATATTACTAATGTTACTTTTTTTGTTCACTTTTCCACATGGAAATGCCTTAAAATAGACATCTACAGCTAGGCAAAGCTTGTTTAGTCAGATAAATGTATCATTTCAGTAGAGACAACATTTCAGGTATAACATAGTGAGGGGACAGATATGTGTCACATTCTTCATGATAAATGAAAGAGTTTTTTGTTTGATTAAAGATTTCTGAAACATTGAACCCTCAGAAGACTTTTTATCACAGAGTTCCCAAGAGGAAAAAGAAAGAGTAAACTGTCATGATTCTTTGTCAAAAGCTTTTCATATTAAAAAAAAAAAGGCAAGAAGCTTAATTGAAGATAGCTGTCATCTTTGATATTTCTCTCTAGGAATTCTAGAGCCTTAAGGATAAAACCAGGAAGACCACAGAGGAATCATAATGAACAATGGGCTTCAGAAACAATATTAACTTTGTTCAAGAACAGATAATATAATCTAAAATATCAGTGTAATACTCTGGACTGTGCCCCTTCGTTTTGTGTTTTAATATAAACTACCAATAAATAGAATTTAGGAGGTCCCAGATTTACTGGACCCCCTCAATACTTTTCACACAAACAAGAGTTAGAACTGTGGCTACATAATGTTCCCTGTCTGGAGTGGAGTTTTCTGGAGCTGAGGGCTCCATCTGCTCAGAGGCTTCCTTATAGACTTACTGCCATATATCTCTTTAATTCATTTTAATGACTTTCACATGTCTGAAATAAAGGCTCTTGTTGGGGAGATAAGATCACGTTTTATATAAATATACAATGGTATGTATCTCTTTTGCCTAATAAGTAGTTGAAGTTTGGACAAATTTCTGCCCTGTGGTTGGCTATGGTACCAGGGTCACACTTCCAGATTGTAGTTGAATTGGAGTATATTTGGTACTAGATAGTTACTTTCATTATGCTTACTTTTAAAGGAAATCAATCATTTTATACCTGGAGACTTTCAAATGTGACACATCTTCATAGAAAACTCCTTGCAGTGACTGGCCCAGAGTTAGGAAAACAGAAGAACCATGTTTTTAATGTTCTAATTTCCTACTCTCCTGACTCCATCCCCTTTCCACTTCTAATTATTTTCATTTGAGTATGATGTTATTACTTAAACACCACCACCCCCACGTAGTCCAATAGACATAGGCTAAAGAGGAAAACATATCCTGGATTCTGATGCAGATAGCTTTTACATCTCAACATAGACAAATACTAAAGTAGGACTGTTGAATATCTTGCTGTGTTGCTTTATGTGTAAGAATGCATAGATTTTCATTAATTTAAACAATATTTCAATTTACTTCCAGGTGATGAGTTACATATGATCAGCAATAAGTAGAGGATCTTTTGCAGAAGAAACGTCTGTTCTTGGAAACAGAATTTGCATTTTTCTTGGGACTATGACAAGTGAAACAAATCATAAAGCATTCCAGGTAGACAGGGGTGGGTGAGTGAGAATGCTTTGCTGATTCTTTTTCCTCAGTTGCCCTAAATAATCTTCTCACCTACTCAACAGCAGACTGTGAATGTCGACAGTTTTCAGTTTCCTGTTCATCTAAGCCTGTTCTTTTAAATATTAGCATGCTCTCTCTGATCATTGCTTTCAATGTTTCATGTAATTCCTGTGAATAAGCAAAATTTAAATGTCGCAACTGTGGAATAAATAGTATCTAAGAAAAGTAATTAGTCACAAAGTGACACGAGCTGAAGTTGACTTAACAAATTATGCCTGCTATGGTGGAGGTAAGTAAGTTGTTTTCCCACACAGTGCATCTCATGCCAAGGAATTGTCTACTCACAGATGATTGTGTTTACCCAGTCGGTTAAGGTAGAGGTGTCATGAAATTAGGGTTATAAATTTTACTTTATGGACAATTTTGAGAACATAGCTGTAGGTTTTTTTTTTTTT
>CABHPQ010141479.1:0-13488 GCA_902168405.1 Peromyscus aztecus
CTCTTTACGTGGTCACATTCTGGGACAATATGAACATTCTATAGAACTTGGTAACTGACTGGGGCAATATGAACATTCTATAGACTTGTGGTCATAGTCTGGGACAATATGAACATTCTATATTCATGTGATCACAGTCTGGGAAAATATGAACATTCAATAGACACGTGGTCAGAAACTCGGCAATATGAACATTCTATAGATATGTGGTCACAATCTGGGACAAAGCAAACATTCCATAGACATGTGGTCACAGTCTGGGACGATATGAACATTCTGTAGACACATGGTCACAGTCTGGGTCAATATGAACATTCTGTAGACACCTGGTCACAGTCTGGGGCAATATGAACATTCTGTAGACACCTGGTCAATATCTGGGAAAAGATGAACATTCTATAGACATGTGGTCATAGTCTGGGACAATATGAACAATCTATAGACACATGGTCACAGTCTGTGACAATATGAACATTCTATAGGCATGTGTCACAGTCTGGGATAATATGAACATTCTTTAGACATGTGGTCAGTCTGGACAATATGAACATTTTATAGACACGTGGTCACAGTCTGGGAAAACACTAACATTCTATAGACATGTGGACATAGTCTGGAACGAAACTAACACTCTGTAGACACGTGGTCACAGTCTGGAACAATATGAACATTGTATAGACACGTGGTCACATTCTGGGACAATATGAACTTTCTATAGACACGTGGCCACATTCTGGGACAATAAGAACATTCTGCAGTCTTGTGGTCAGACTGGGACGATATGAATACTCTATAGACATGTGGTCACAGTCTGGGACAATATGAACATACTATAGACATATGGTCACAGTCTGGGGCAATATGAAAATTCTGTAGACCTGTGGTACATTCTAGGACAGAACTAACATTCTATAGACATGTGGTCAAAGTCTGGGACTATATACACATTCTATAGTCATTTGGTCACAGTCTGTGACAAAATGAACATTCTATATACATGTTGTCACTCTCTGGAGATATGAACATTCTATAGACATGTGGTCATAGTCTGGGATAATATGAACATTCTATAGACACGTGGTCTAAGTCTGGGACAATATGAACATTTTATAGACACGTGGTCACAGTCTGGGAAAAAAACTAACATTCTATAGACATGTGATCACAGTCTGGGACAAACTAACACTCTGTAGACATGTGGTCACAATCTGGGACAATATGAACATTCTATAGACACGTGGTCAGAGTCTGGGACAATATGAATATTCTGTAGAAATGTGGTCACCATCTGGGGCATATGAACATTTTATAGTCACGTGGTCACAGTCTGGGACAAAACTTACATTCTATAGACAGGTGGTCACATTGTGGCACAAAACTAACATTCTATAGACACGTGGTCACATTCTGGGAAAATATGAACATTCTGTAGACACGTGGTCACTGTCTGGGACAATATGAATATTCTATAGACATGTGGTCACAGTCTGGGTCAATATGAACATTCTGTAGACACGTGGTCACAGTCAGGGACAATATGTACATTCTATTTACGTGGTCACATTCTGGGACAATATGAACATTCTATAGACACGTGGTCACTGACTGGGGCAATATGAACATTCCATAGACGTGTGGTCACAGTGTGGGACAATATGCACATTCTATAGTCATGTGGTTAGTGTGGGACAATATGAACATTCTATACACATGTGGTCTCAGTCTGGGACAATATGAACATTCCATTGACACGTGGTCACAACCTCGGCAATATGAACATACTATACATATGGTCAAAATCTTGTACAATATGAACATTTCATAGACCTTTGGTACAATATGGGACAATATGAACAATCTATACTCATGTCGTCAAGTCTGGAAAATATGAACATTCTATTGATGAAGTCACATTCTGGGACAATATGAACATTCAATAGACACGTGGTCACATGTGGGACAAAGCAAACATTCTAGAGGCATGTGTTCACAGTCTGGGACAAAACTAACATCTGTAGACAAATGGACACCGTCTGGGACAATATGAACATTCTATTGACACGTGGTCACACTATGGGACAATATGAACATTCTGAAGACATGTGGTCACAGTCTGGGAAAAGAAGAACATTCCATAGACACGTGGTCACAGTCTGGGGCAATATGAACATTCTGTAGACACGTGGTCACTGTCTGGGACAATATGAACATTCTATAGACATGTGGTCACAGTCTGGGACTTTGTGAATATTCTGTAGACATGTGGTCACAGTTTGGGACAATAAGAACATTCTATAGACCCGTGGTTACAGTCTGGGACAAAACTAACATTCTATAGACTTGTGGTCACAGTCTGGGACAAAGAAAACATTCTATAGACATGTGGTCACTGTCTGGGACAATATGAATAATCTATAGATATGTGGTCACAATCTGGGGCAATATGAACATTCTATAGATACGTGCTCGCAGTCTGGGACATTTTGAACATTCTGTAGACAAATGGTCAGCCTGGGACAATATGAACACTCTGTAGACATGTGGTCACCATCTGTACAATATGAACATCTCTTGACATGTTCACATTCTTTGACAATAGGAACATTCTATAGACATGAGGTCACAGACTGGGTCAATATGAACATTCCATAAACATATGGTCACAGTCTGGGACAATATGAACAATCTATTGACATGTGGCCACAGTCTGGGACAATATGAACATTCTGTAGACACTTCGTGGGCACAGTCTGGGACAAAATGAACATTCTATAGACACGTGGGCACAGTCTGGGACAATATGAACATTCTATAGACATGTGGTCAGTCTGAGACAATATGAACATTCTATTCACGAGGTCACATTCTGGCACAACATGAACATTCTATAGACACGTGGTCACAGACAAGGAAATATGAACATTCTATAAATATATGGTCACAGTCAGGAACAATATGAACATTTTATAGATACGTGGTCACAGTCTGGACAAAGCCAACATTCTATAGATATGTGGTCACAGTCTCGGATGATATGAACAATCTATAGGCACATGGTCACAGTCTGGGACAATATGAACATTCTATCAACATATGGTCAAACTCTGTGACTATATGTACATTCTGTAGATATGTGGACACAGTCTGGGACAATATGAACATTCTGTAGACATGTGGTCACTGTCTGGGTCAATATGAACATTCTATAGACATGTGGTCAGAGTCTGGGACAATATGAACATTCAGTAGACATGTGGTCAGAGTCTGGGGCAATAAAAACATTCTATAGACACGTGGTCACAGTCTGGGACAAAATTTACATTCCATAGACACGTGGTCACAATCTGGCACAAAACTAACATTCTATAGACACGTGGTCACTGTCTGGGACAACATGAACATTCTATAGACATGTGGTCACAGTCTGGGGCAATATGAAAATTCTGTAGACATGTGGTCTTATTCTGGAACAATATGAACATTCTATAGACATGTGTATACAATCGGGACAAAACCAGCATTCTATAGACATGTGGTCACAGTCTGGGACAATATGAATATTCTATAGACACGAGGTCACATTCTGGGACAATATGAACATTCTATAGACACGTGGTCACAATCTGGGACAATATGAACATTCTATAGACATATGGTCAGCCAGGGACAATATGAACATTCAGTAGACATGTGGTCCCAGTCTGGGACAATAAGAACATTCTATAGACAAGTGGTCACAATCTGGCACAAAACTAACATTCTATAGACACGTGGTCACTTTCTGGGAAAACATGAACATTCTATAGACATGTGGTCACAGTCTGGGGCAATATGAACAATCTATAGTCATGTCGTCACAGTCTGGGCAATATGAATATTCTATAGACACGTGTTCACAATCTGGGACAATATGAACATTCTGTAGACATGTGGTCACAGTCAGGGACAATATGTACATTCTATTTACGTGGTCACATTCTGGGACAATATGAACATTCTATAGACACGTGGTCACTTACTGGGGCAATAAGAACATTCTATAGACGTGTGGTGACACTGTGGGACAATATGCACATTCTATAGGCATGTGGTTATTCTGGGACAATATGAACATTCTATACACATGTGGTCCCAGTCTGGGACAATATGATCATTCCTTAGACACGTGGTCACAAACTCAGCAATATGAACATTCTATACATGTGTTCACAGTCTTGTACAAGATGAACATTTCATAGACTTTTGGTACAGTATGGGAAAAGAAGAACAATCTATAGTCATGTCGTCAAGTCTGGAACAATATGAACATTCTATTGATGTTGTCACATTCTGGGACAATATGAACATTCTATAGACACGTGGTCACAGTTGGGACAAAGCAAACATTCTATAGACATGTGTTCACATTCTGGGACAAAACTAACACTCTGAGGACAGGTGGTCACAGTCTGGGACAATATGAGCATTCTATCGAAATGTGGTCACACGATGGGACAATATGAACGTTCTGAAGACATGTGGTCACAGTCTGGGACAAGAAGAACATTCCATAGACACATGGTCACAGTCTGGGTCCATATGAACATTCTGTAGACACGTGGTCACTGTCTGGGCAATATGAACATTCTATAGACATCTGGACACAGTCTGGTACTTTATGAACATTTTGTAGACATGTGGTCACAGTTTGGGACAATAAGAACATTCTATAGACACTTGGTTACAGTCTGAGACAAAACTAACATTCTATAGACATGTGGTCATAGACTGGGACAAAGCA
Organism: Peromyscus aztecus; assembly: GCA_902168405.1. NCBI lineage: Eukaryota > Metazoa > Chordata > Mammalia > Rodentia > Cricetidae > Peromyscus > Peromyscus aztecus. Next base: position 4,781 of record CABHPQ010141479.1, read on the forward strand.
AACATTCTATAGACATGTGGTCACTGTCTGGGACCATATGAACATTCTATAGACGTGGTCACAGTCTGGGACAATATGAAAATTCTATAGACACGTGGTCACAGTCTGGGAAAATACTAATATTCTATAGACATGTGGTCACAGTCTTAGACAATACTAACACTCTGTAGACACGTGGTCACAGTCTATGACAATATGAACATTCTATAGACATGTGGTCACGCTCTGGGACAATATGAATATTCTGTAGACATGCGGTCACTTTCTCGGACAATTGAACATTTTATAGACACGTGGTCACAGTCTGGGACAAAACTTACATTCTATAGACATGTGGTCACAGTCTGGCACATAACTAACATTCTATAGACACGTGGTCACAGTCTGTGACAATATGAACATTCTGTAGACACGTGGACACTGTCTTGGACAATATGAACTTTCTATAGACATGTGGTCACAGCCTGGGGGAATAAGAAAATTCTTTAGACATGTGGTCACATTCTGGGTCAATCTGAACATTGTGATGACACGTGGTCATATCCTGGGAAATATGAACATTCTATGAACATGTGGTCAGAGTCAATGACAATATGTAAATTCTCTAGACAATGGGTCACAGTATGGGTCAAAGCAAATAATGTATAGACATGTGGTCACAGTCTGGGAAATTTGAACATTCTATAGACTCATGGTCACAGTCTGGGGACAATATGAACATTCTGTAGACACCTGGTCACTGGGACAATATTAACATTCTACAGACATGTGTCTCAGTCTGGGACACCATGAACATTTTATAGACATGTGGTCAGTCTGGACAATATGAACATTCTATAGACGTATTCATACAGGGACAATATGAACATTCTGTAGACACGTGGTCACTGTCTGGGACAATATGAATATTCTGTAGACATGTAGTCACAGTCTGGGACAAGAAGAACATTACAAGGACACGTGGTCACTGTCTGGGACAATATGAACATTCTATAGACATGTGGTCACAGTCTGGGACTTTATGAATATTTTGTAGACATGTGGTCACAGGTTGGGGCAATAAGAACATTCTATAGACACGTGGTTACAGTCTGGGACAAAACTAACATTTTATAGACACGTGGTCACAGACTGGGACAAAGCAAACATTCTATAGACATGTGGTCACTGTCTGGGACAATATGAACATTCTATAGATGTGGTCACAGTCTGGGACAATATGAACATTTTATAGACACGTGGTCACAGTCTGGGAAAATACTAATATTCTATAGACATGAAGTCACAGTCTGAGACAAAACTAACACTCTGTTGACACGTGGTCACTGTCTGGGACAATATGAACATTCTATAGACATGTGGTCACACTCTGGGACAATATGAATATTCTGTAGACATGCGGTCACAGTCTGGGACAATTGAACATTTTATAGACACGTGGTCACAGTCTGGGACAATATGAATATTCTGTAGACACGTGGTCACTGTCTTGGACAATATGAACTTTCTATAGACATGTGGTCACAGTCTGCGGCAATAAGAAAATTCTGTAGACACGTGGGCACATTCTGGGTCAATCTGAACATTGTAATGACACGTGGTCTTAGCCTGGGAAATATGAATATTCTATAAACATATGGTCAGAGTCAAGAACAATATGTACATTCTCTAGACACGGGGTCACAGTATGGGTCAAAGCAAATATTCTATAGACATGTTGTCACAGTCTGGGAAATATGAACATTCTATAGACTCATGGTCACAGTCTGGGACAATATGAACATTCTGTAGACACCTGGTCACTGTCTGGGACAATATTAACATTGTATAGACATGTGTCACAGTCTGAGACAATATGAACATTTTATAGACATGTGGTCAGTCTGGACAATATGAACATTGTATAGACGTATTCATACAGGGACAATATGAACATTCTGTATACATGTGGTCATTGTCTGGGTCAATATGAACATTCTAAAGACATGTGGTCACAATCTGGTGCAATATGAAAATTCCATAGGCATGTGGTCACATTCTGGAACAATATAAACATTCTAGAGTCATGTGGATTCAATCTGGGACAAAACTAATATTCTATAGACATGTGGTCACAGTCTGGGACAAAATGAACATTCTATAGACAATTGGTCACAGTCTCAGACAATATGAACATTTTATAGACACGTGGTCACAGTATCTGACAATATCAACATTCTACAGACACGTGGTCACAGACTGGGCAATACGAACATTCTATTGACATGGTAATATTCTGGGAAATTATGAATATTTTATATAAATGTGGTCACAGTCTGGGACAATATGAACATGCTATAGACATGTGGTCAGCCTGGGACAATATGAACATTCTGTAGACCTGTGGTCACAGTCTGGGACAACATGAACATTCTATTGACATGGTCACTCAGGGACAATATGAACATTTTATAGACACGAGGACACAGACTGGAACAATATGATCATTCTAAAATCATATGGTCATATTCTGGGACAATATGAACATTCTGTAGACATGAGATCACAGTCTGGGACAAGAAGAACATTCTATAGACACGTGGTGACAGTCTGGGAAATTATGAACATTCTATTTACGTGATCACATTCTGGGACAATATGAACATTCTATAGAACCTGGTCACTGACTGGGGCAATATGAACATTCTATAGACATGTGGTCACAGTCTGGGACAATATGAACATTCTATAGGCATGTGTCACAGTCTGGAACAATATGAAATTTCTATAGACATGTGGTCAGTCTGGACAATATGAACGTTTTATAGACACCTGGTCACATTCTGGGAAAACACTAACATTCTATAGACATGTGTTCACAGTCTGGAACGAAACTAACACTCTGTAGACAAGTGGTCACAGTCTGGAACAATATGAACATTGTATAGACACGTGGTCACAATCTGGGACAATATGAACATTCTATAGACACGTGGTCACATTCTGGGACAATAAGAACATTCTGCAGACTTGTGGTCAGACTGGGACGATATGAATCCTCTATAGACACGTGGTCACAGTCTGGAACAATATGAATATTCTATAGACATGTGGTCACAGTCTGGGTCAATATGAAAATTCTGTAGAACTGTGGTACATTCTGGACAGAACTAACATTCTATAGACATGTGGTCAAAGTCTGGGTTCATATAAACATTCTATAGTCATGTGGTCACAGTCTGGGACAAAATGAACATTCTATAGACATATGGTCACTGTCTGGAAATATGAACATTCTATAGACATGTGCTCATAGTCTGGGATATTATGAACATTCTATGGACACGAGGTCACAGTCTGGGACAATATGAACATTTTATAGTCACGTGGTCACAGTCTGGGAAAAAACTAACATTCTATGGACATGTGATCACCGTCTGGGACAAACTAACACTCTGTGGACATGTGGTCACAATCTGGGACAATATGAACATTCTATAGACACGTGGTCAGAGTCTGGGACAATATGAATATTCTGTAGACATGTGGTCACCATCTGGGGCAATATGAACATTTTATAGACACGTGGTCACAGTCTGGGACAAAACTAACATTCTATAGACATGTGATCACAGTCTGGGACAAATTAACACTCTGTAGACATGTGGTCACAATCTGGGACAATATGAACATTCTATAGACACGTGGTCACACTCTGGGACAATATGAATATTCTGTAGACATGTGGTCACAATCTGGGGCAATATGAAAATTTTATAGTCACGTGGTCACAGTCTGGGACAAAACTTACATTCTATAGACTAGTGGTCACATTGTGGCACAAAACTAACATTTTATAGACACGGGGTCACAGTCTGTGAAAATATGAACATTCTGTAGACACGTGGTCACTGTCTGGGATAATATGAATATTCTATAGACATGTGGTCACAGTCTGGGGCAATATGAACAATCTATAGTCATGTCGTCACAGTGTGGGACAATATGAATATTCTATAGACACGTGGTCACAATCTGGGACAATATGAACATTCTGTAGACATGTGGTAACAGTCAGAGACAATATGTACATTCTATTTACGTGGTCACATTCTGGGACAATATGAACATTCTATAGACACGTGGTCACTGACTGGGGCAATATGAACATTCTATAGACGTGTGGTGACACTGTGGGACAATAAGCACATTCTATAGTCAGGTGGTTAGTCTGTTACAATATGAACATTCAAAACACATGTGGTCCCAGGCTGGGACAATATGAATATTCCTTAGCACGTGGTCACAAACTCGGCAATATGAACATTCTATACATGTGTTCACAATTTTGTACAATATGAACATTTCATTGACTTTTGGTACAGTATGGGACAATATGAACAATCTATAGTCATGTCGTCAAGTCTGGAACAATATGAACATTCTAATTATGAGGTCACATTCTGGGACAATATGAACATTCTACAGACACGTGGTCACAGTTGGGACAAAGCAAATATTCTGTAGACATGTGTTCACAGTCTGGGACAAAACTAACACTCTGAGGACAGGTGGTCACAGTCTGGGACAATATGAACATTCTATCGACACGTGGTCACACTATGGGACAATATGAATATTCTGAAGACATGTGGTCACAGTCTGGGACAAGAAGAACATTCCATAGACACGTGGTCACAGTCTGGGGCCATATGAACATTCTGTAGACACGTGGTCACTGTCTGGGACAATATGAACATTCTATAGACATGTGGTCACAGTCCGGGACTTTATGAACATTTTGTAGACCTGTGGTCACAGTTTGGGACAATAAGTATATTCTATAGACACGTGGTTACAGTATGGGACAAAACTAACATTCTTAGACACGTGGTCACAGACTGGGACAAAGAAAACATTCTATAGACATGTGGTCACTGTCTGGGATAATATGAATATTCTATAGACATGTGGTCACAATCTGGGGCAATATGAACATTCTGTAGACACGTGCTCACAGTCTGGATCATTTTGAACATTCTGTAGACAAATGGTCAGCCTGAGACAATATGAACACTCTGTAGACATGTGGTCAACGTCTGTACAGTAAGAACATTTATTGACGTGTTCACATTCTGGGACAATATGAACATTCTATAGACATGAGGTCACAGACTATGTCAATATGAACATTCTATAAACATATGGTCACAGTGGGACAATATGAACATTCTATAGACACGTGGTCACAGTCTGGGACAATATGAACATTCTGTAGACACTTCGTGGACACAGTCTGGGACAAAATGAACGTTCTATAGACACGTGGGCACAGTCTGGGACAATATGAACATTCTATAGACCTGTGGTCAGTCTGAGACAATATGAACATTCTATTCACGAGGTCACATTCTGGCACAATATGAACATTCTATAGACAAATGGTCACAGACTGGGAAATATGAACATTCTATAAATATATGGTCACAGTCAGGAACAATATGCACATTCAGTAGACATGTGGTCACAGTCTGGGACAATAAGAGCATTCTATAGACACGTGGTCACATCTGAGACAATAAGAGCATTCTATAGACACGTGGTCACAATTTGGCACAAAACTAACATTCTATAGACACATGGTTACTCTCCGGGACAACATGAACATTCCATAGCCATGTGGTCACAGTCTGGGGCAATATGAAAATTCTGTAGACACGTGGTCATATTCTGGAACAATATGAACATCTATAGACATGTGGATACAATCGGGACAAAACTTATATTCTATAGACATGTGGTCACATTATGGGACAAAATGAACATTCTATAGACACGTGGTCACACTCTTGGACAATATGAATATTCTGTAGACATGCGGTCAAAATCTGGGACAATATGAACATTTTATAGACACGGGGTCACAGTCTGGGACAAAATTTACATTCTTTAGACATGTGGTCACAGTCTGGGAAAATATGAACATTCTGTAGACACGTGGTCACTGTCTGGGACAATATGAACATTCTATAGACATGTGGTCACACCTGGGGCAATATGAACAATCTATAGTCATGTCGTCACAGTGTGGGACTATATGAATATTCTATAGACACGTGGTCACAATCTGGGACAATATGAACATTCTATAGACACGTGGTCACTGACTGGGGCAATATGAAGATTCTATAGATGTGTGGTCACAGTGTGGGACAATATGCACATTCTTTAGGCATGTGGTTAGTCTGGGACAATATGAACATTCTATACACATGTGGTCCCAGTCTGGGACAATATGAACATTCCTTAGACACATGGTCACAAACTCAGCAATATGAACATTCTATACATGTGTTCACAATCATGTACAATATGAAGATTTCATAGACTTTTGGTACAGTATGGGACAATATGAACAATCTATAGTCATGTCGTCAAGTCTGGAACAATATGAACATTCTATTGATGAGGTCACATTCTGGGACAATATGAACATTTATAGACACGTGGTCACAGTTGGGACAAAGCAAACATTCTATAGAGATGAGTTCACAGTCTGGGACAAAACTAACACACTGAGGATAGGTGGTCACAGTCTGGGAAAATATGCACATTCTATCAACACATGGTCACACTATGGGACAATATGAACATTCTGAAGACATGTGGTCACAGTCTGGGACAACAAGAACATTACATAGACACGAGGTCACAGTCTGGGGCCATATGAACATTCTGTAGACACGTGGTCACTGTCTGGGACAATATCAACATTCTATAGACATGTGTTCACAGTTTGGGACTTTATGAATATTTTGTAGACATGTGGTCACAGTTTGGTAAATAAGAACATTCTATAGACACGTGGTTAGAGTCTGGGACAAAACTAACATTTTATAGACAAGTGGTCACAGACTGGGACAAAGCAAACATTCTATAGACATGTGGTCACTTTCTGGGACAATATGAACATTCTATAGACATGTGGTCACACTCTGGGACAATATGAATATTCTGTAGACATGTGGTCACAGTCTGGGACAATTGAACATTTTATAGACACGTGGTCACAATCTGGGACAAAACTTACATTCTATAGACACGTGGTCACCGTCTGGCACATAACTAACATTCTATAGACACGTGGTCACAGTGTGGAACAATATGAACATTCTGTAGACACGTGGTCACTGTCTTGGACAATATGAACATTCTATAGACATGTGGTCACAGTCTGGGGCAATAAGAAAATTCTGTAGACACGTGTTCACATTCTGGGTCAATCTGAACATTGTAATGACACGTGGTCATAGCCTGGGAAATATGAACATTCTATAAACATATGGTCAGAGTCAATAACAATATGTACATTCTCTAGACATGGGGTCACAGTATGGGTCAAAGCAAATATTCTATAGACATGTGGTCACAGTTTGGGAAATATGAACATTCCATAGACATGTGTCACAGTCTGAGACAATATGAATATTTTATAGACATGTGGTCAGTCTGGACAATATGAACATTCTAAAGACGTATTCATACAGGGACAATATGAACATTCTGTAGACACGTGGTCACTGTCTGGGACAATATGAACATTCTAAAGGCATGTGGTCACAGTGTGGTGCAAAATGAAAATTCCAAAGGCATGTGGTCACATTCTGGAACAATATATACATTCTATAGTCATGTGGATTCAATCTGGGACAAAACTAACATTCTATAGACATGTGGTCACAGTCTGGGACAATATGAACATTCTATAGAAAATTGGTCACAGTCTCAGACAATATGAACATTTTATAGACACGTGGTCACAATCTGGGCAATATGAACATTCTATAGACCTGTGGTCACAATCTGGGACAATATGAACATTTTATAGACATGTGGTCACAGTATCTGACAATATCAACATTCTACAGACACGTGATCACAGTCTGGGCAATATGAACATTCTATTGACGTGGTCACATTCTGGAAAAATATGAACATTTTATATATATGTGATCACAGACTGGTACATTATGAACATTCTATAAACATATGGTCACATTCTGGGACAATATGAACATTCTATAGACACGTGGTCACAGTCTGGGACAATATGAACATGCTATAGATATGTGGTCAGGCTGGGACAATATAAACATTCTGTAGACCTGTGGTCAATGTCTGGGACAATATGAACATTTATTGACATGGTCACTCTGGGACAATATGAACATTTTATAGACACGAGGACACAGACTGGGAAAAAACTAACATTCTATAGACATGTGGTCACAGTCTGGGACTAAACTAACACTCTGTAGACACGTGGTTACATTCTGGGACAATATGAACATTCTATAGACATGTGGTCACAGTCTGGGACAATATGAACATTCTGCAGTCTTGTGGTCAGACTGGGACAATATGAATATTGTATAGACACGTGGTCACAATCTGGGACAATATGAATATTTTGTAGACATGTGGTCATAGTCTGAGACAATATGTACATTCTATTTACGTGGTCACTTTCAGGGGCAATGTGAACCTTCTATAGACACGTGGTCACTGACTTGGGCAATATGAACATTCTATAGACGTGTGGTCACAGTGTGGGACAATATGCATATTCTATAGGCTTGTGGTTAGTCTGGGACAATATGAACATTCTATACACATGTGGTACCAGTCTGGGACAATATGAACATTTCATAGACCTGAGGTCACAGTAT
>CABHPQ010141490.1:0-40385 GCA_902168405.1 Peromyscus aztecus
GAGGACAAACATCCTTACCTCTTCTCACAAATATCTTAACTCTCTCTCTAGATTCTTCCAAAAATTTATCCTAGCTCATCATTTCTGTTGCTTCTAATCCAGACAGCTTTTTGTCTCCACCCTGCAGTGTCCCTCTACATCTTGGTAGTCTGTTTTTCACAGAAGAACATGGCATTTTAATAATTAAGTTTAAGGTCTTTGTCTCTTCAAACCCCTCCAATACCTTAAAATCAACTTATAACAATTGTGAGTTGTAGGACACAACACAGAGATTTTCAACCATGAAAGCATAATGGCCCAAAGACCCTTGAAATACACTTGAAGTTCACCACTGGTTGCACCCAAACCCACCATTCCTGCCGGATGCTTCCAGCCAATGGCCAATGCTAAGTCAGATCTTGGGACATACACGACACCGCTGCTGGCCCTGGGCTCCAGGCCTTGCTGATGACCTTGCAGCACCGTATGACAGTCTGACACACAGGTACAATCTTTTTAAAATAGCCCCATTTCACCAGAATCTTTACCTACAGATGGATCTTTAACTGAAGTTATATTGTGAATATAATTTTGTTTTATATATTTTGTTCAGTTATCGTAGTCTTGTCTCTATACTAGAATATTAGCTCCTTGGGGATAAATCTATTGTTCTTATTTGTTGCCCCACTGCCTAGGACACAGTAGAAACTCAATTGCACATTGATTGTGTAAAATGTGTGATTTCTATAATTCAGTCATGTGATGATTTATATATATATATATATTAATATATATTAACTTTATAGTCTTTAGCTGGTCACCATCCAAAGCACATGCACCTTAATTAAGATGCAACTTGACTCCCGTCACAGCACTGCTGTGGCAATGCTCCATTGAAGAACTCTGATCTTACAGTCTAGTAGTGATATTTAAGGTTACCGGTGAGGTGAGGGGAGCCCTGATAACTGTTATCTGTCTACAGAGCAGCTGGAGAGCCTGTTTCATCAGTTGCATCTGTCACTGAATAAATTGGGGACGTTGGAGAGTGAACCTGAAAATCCTTAAGCTGGTGTGTGTGTGTGTGTGTGTGTGTGTGTGTGTACATACATGCACATGCATGTGGAATCCACAGATCAGCAGGATCTCTTCCTCCATCACTCTCTTTCAGACAGTGTCTCTCAATGAACCTGGAGCTCACCAATTTGGCCAGACTATCTGCTCAGCCAGCTCCAAGGATCCTCCCATTTCTGCCTCCCAGGGCTGGGGTAATAGGTGCTTCCTGGCTGTATGTGGGTGCTGGGGATTGAACTTGGGTTCTCACGCTTGCTCAGCAAGCACTTTACAGACCGAGACATCTCCCCAACCTTAGGTCTTTTCCTGTGTTGTAGAATATTAGTTAAAGATGTGTTACATTTGTTTATGCTGTGGAACATTTGTTTCATGATGCAAAGATGTGTTGCATTCTTTTATGTTGCATTTGTTTAACTCTGTGAAGCTGTGTTACTTTGCCTGTCTAAAACACCGGATGGTCTAATAAAGAGCTGAACAGCCAATGGCAAGGCAGGAGAAAGGATAGACAGGGCTGGCAGGAAGAGAGAATAAATAGGAAGAGAAATATGGGAGGGGAAGATCTAGGAGTGAGAGAAGGAGGGAGACTCCAGGGGGCAGCCACCCAGCTACACAGCAAGCCACAGAGTAAGAAGTAAAGAAAGTTATACAGAATAGAGAAAAGTAAAAGCCCAGAGGCAAAAGATGGGATAATTTAAGTTAAGAAAAGCTGGTTAGAAATAAGCCAAGCTAAGGCTGGGCATTTTTAAGTAGCAATAAGCCTCCATATGATTTATTTGGGAGCTGGATGGTGGGCCCCCAAAAGAGTCAAAGAGTGAAAACAACCAACAACATTTCCCCCAAAGAATATTACTGTGAGAAAGCAGTCTGGAAGCAGTGGTCAGGTCAGGTCTGTTCCTACACTCCTACTGCACTGCTTTCAGAAAGGCTCTAGGATGAGTGGGAACCTTTAGGGAAATGGGGTCCTCAAATCCAACACTCACTTGAAGAAAATAAAATCTACCCACAATCACTCACAATGCAGTTCCCAGAGAAACTCTGGTGAGAGAGAGAGAGAGAGAGAGAGAGAGAGAGAGAGAGAGAGAGAGAGGGAACTGCTGTGCCTATCCTGCTTTCTTACAGAAATATTAGAAAACTTTTTGAAATGTTAGCTGTAAACACAAATTTTAAAGCTCTTTCTTTTCAGTGTGGTAAATGAACTAAATACTGTTCTCCAGGAAACCACCTAGTGCACCGAATTAATTAACTCTGGAAGCATATCACCTGAAGCACGCAACCTGATTGCCCACCCATTCAGCTTTTAGTTTTCTTGGCTCCAGGGACTATTCTTACTGTTATTTATTTGTTTGTTTGTTTGTTTGTTTGTTTGTTTTGTTTCATTAGAAGCTCCAAAGGAAGAAACGGGGATATAATTAAACAAGCAGTTTAAAAACCTAGAAGGGAATGAATAGTTGGGGGCAGATGTAAGTGATTCACTGTGCATGTCTAGAAAGACCCCATTTGTTGTGGAATAATCTTTTTGTACACTGTGAAGATGTGTCTTTGCCAATGCACCTTCTGATTGGTTTAATAAAGAGCTGAATGGCCAGTAGTTAGGCAGGAAGAGGTTAGATGGGACTTCCAGGCAGAAAGAGAGAAGAGGAGAGGAATCTAGACATGGATGAGATGCAGGGGAAACTGAGAGGAAGCAGAACATACAGGAGGAGAGGTAAAAGCCATGAACCATGTAGCAGCATGAGATTAATAGAAATGGACTAATTGAAGTTATGAGAGCTAGTTAGAAACAAGCCTAAGCTAAAGTCAGGCTTTCATAATCAATAATAAATCTCTGTGTCATGATTTGGGGGTTGGCAGTCCAAAAAGCCTTCTACACATGGTGCCCAATGTGGGGCACCAGATGAAACCATTGCCTAAACTGTGCCAGTATTATAAAAACTCGGGATTCAGGAATTGAGATGAAGACCTGATAAATCCAAGGAAAGCAAAGAGTCGACTCCAGGGCAGGAGGTAAGAGGGCAGCATTTTCATGAAAGTGGTCAAGGACATTTGCCTAAGTCAGAGAACAAGGCAGACTCAACATAGAACTTTACCTATGCCAAATAAGTAATATAGACAATGAGATTTTATTTTGCAAGGATTATCAAGAGATAAGAGAAAGCAAAGTCTTTGTTTAGTGAAGTTCAAGAGAAGAGAAAGTGAACATCCTTGCAAGATTATGGAATGGGAATGTAGATGCAAGCTGTTAGTCTCAATGTTTGTCGTCCCGTCCCCCCACCCCCATCCCCACCCTGGCAATATACGCTCCCTCCCACACACTTCCTGTGATGCATTCCTAACTCCCATGGTAATAAATAGTACTAGGAAATAGAACTTTGAGGAAGGTGACTAAACCAAGAAGTGACCCAAGGGAGACTTTTTCTTCTACCATTTGACAACTTAGGGATGTGACTCTATCTATGAACCTTTGCTAGACACCAAATACAACAGGGCTGACCCTAGACTTCTGTCCGACCTCTGTCGTTATAAGAACTGACTTTCTGTGGTTTACAAGCTCCCCACTTTATACTGTGTGGTTACAGAAGCTTAAACGGACTAGGGAAAAGCTAGCAACATGGTGGTCCTGTGACTGAACTAACTCAGAATAAAGACAGGGATAAGGGTGGAGATGGCATCTTTGATATGAATTCCTGACTTACTTCCTGTAAGATATTAAGAATAAAGACAGTAGCCGGGCGGTGGTAGTGCTCGCCTTTAATCCCAGCACTCAGGAGGCAGAGCCAGGCGGATCTCTGTGAGTTTGAGGCCAGCCTGGTCTACAGAGTGAGATCCAGGGCAGGCGCCGAAACTACACAGAGAAACCCTGTCTAGAAAAAAAAAAGAATAAAAACAGTAAATGTTCTGGAAAACCATTAAACAGCCAGAACACTTCCATGAAGCAAAGTAGATAAGGGTACAAAATAAAATAGTGTCTAAAACTTAGCATCCTCAAGGCATGAGGGGTTTTCAGTCTCGTAGAAACAGAAATCACAGTGCAGCCTTAGTGAACTTCCCAGGGGTACCATCCAGATGCTGTCACTAAAGCAACAAGTAAGAACCTGAACCGCTGCCTCCAGATGCACATCCACCAGCATTCCCCAATGTTGTTTAAGCACAGGCCACTTTAGGAATGACGACATGTCGGAGAAACACCAGTCTGCAGATCTGATGCAGAAGAAAGCACTCAGCCAGGTGAAATCAGTTCTCCAGGAAAATATCAAAACTGAAGACTTGTATTTGAGAAGACATAAGCAGTGAACATAATCAAATAAAGTGGAAAATACTCTTTATTGAGATACATGAAATCAAACACTTAGTGATATGTGTCAGGATGTCTTTATATTTACTTTGAAATACTTCCACAGAAGGTTTATGAAAAGAAAAGAATAATCTACACTGATGAAATACATGAAGCAAACTGTGAACATTTTTTTGCTATTGTTTTTTGTTGTTTGTTTGTTTTTTCTGAGACAAGGTTTCTCTGTGTACCCCCAACTATACTGGAACTCACTCTGTGGAACCAGGCTGCCCTAAAGTTGGAGTTCTGCCTGCCTCTGCCTCTTGAGTGCTAGGATTAAGGGCATGTACCACTATGCCCAGCCGTGAACATTTTTAAAAGTTATTAAAACCCAGAGGGCAGTACAAGAGGCAGCAAACTGTAGCCGAGCTAAGGAGCCTAGAGTGTAGCAGGTGTGCTAAGTACGTCTCGAAAACACCACTTAAGATGCCCAGTGAAGCATAGATGTTGCTTGGGATTGGGTTGCGTCCCTCCATGTTTCTGTGTTGAATTCCTAAATGCCAGTCTCTCAGAGTGTGACTATATTCACAGAGCTTTAAAGTGATCATCTAAGTAAATGAGATCATAAATGGTGGGACTTGACAACATGACTGCTGTCCATAAGATGAGACCGAGACACGTGCGGGGACAAAGAACCATCTGCAGCCCACCGAGGGGGCCTCCGAAGCAATCAAAACTACTGACAGCTTGGAATTCCAGTCTGCACAACTGTGGCCAGAGCTTCTGCATGGTAAGCCACTCTGCCTTGGGTTATGTTACACCATCCCTAAGAAAGTTATACTTGAGTCTCCCCAAATACAGTAATCAGAGGCCCCTGAGATGCTGCTGAATCTCTCCATCATCTTTTGGACAAGAACATCTGAGTTTTGGGAGAGGTGGGTTAAGAAGAATGTGTGGGAAGACCACCTAACATCTGTGGAAGCTGCCGAGGTGTTGGGAACGGTACAATGAGACGAGAACGCTAAAGTCTGAAATTCTGACTCTAAACTCTGCTTTGTTTTGTTTTCTGAGACAGAGTCTCACGTACCCCAGACTATGACTCAAACTCACCTTATAGCCAATTATTATGGTAGTTCAAATGACAATGCCCACCATAGACCCATGTTGAATATTTGATCCTTAGTTGTTGGTTGTTGGAACTGTTTGCGAAGGACTAAGAGGTGTGATCTTTTTGAAGGAGGTCTGTCACTGGGGGTGGGTTTTGAGGTTACAAAAGCCCATGCCATTCCCAGTTAGCGCTCTCTCTCTCTCTCTCTCTCTCTCTCTCTCTCTCTCTCTCTCTCTCTCTCTTTTCCTGGTGGATCCCAATGTGATCCTTCAGCTACTGCTCCAGTATTGTACCTATTTGCTTGCTGTCAAGTTCCTTGGCATGACAGTCACTGACTCAGCCTCCAAATTGTAAGCCCTAAATAAACTTTCTTCTGTAAGTTGTCTTGGATATATGGTGTTTTGCCCAGCAATTGAAAAATAACCAAGACAATGACCTTGAGTTCTTGATCCTCTTGCCCCAACCTCCCAAATGCTGGGAGTATAGGCCTGTATTACCATGTCCAACTTACTGATTCAAAATTCTTCACATCATAAAACATATCTACTGCAGAACTGTCTTAAAGCATTAGATAACAATAATGAGAAATTAGAAAGATTTGCTACAGAGCACACCCTACACTAGACATTTCTTAAATAGAACCAGTAAGTATACATGAAGAACTAGAAGGCTCAGGGCTGGAGAGGAAGCTCAAAGGTTAAGGACACATACAACCTTTGCACCCACATCAGGCAACTTACTCCAGTTTCAGGGACCAAATGTTCTTTTCCAACTTCTTTGGACATTTGCACTCATATGTATGTATCCACACAAATATATAGTTTAATTTTTATTCTTTTTAGTTTTTTGAGACAGGGTTTCTCTATGTAGCCCTGGCTGTCCTAGAACTCACTCTATGGACCAGGCTAGTCTCAAACTCAGAGATCCGCCTGCATCTGCCTCCTGAGTGCTGGGATTGAAGTTGTGTATCACCATCCGGCTAAAATTTCAAGAAATAAAAATAAAATTAAGAACGAGGAGGCTCAATTATTGAATTTTTAACACAGAATTCAGATAAAGACCTGAAAGTAGAATAGTGATCATTAAGTATTAAAAAGAGGCAGGGTTTGAGCCTCCCATGCCACAGCATTTATCACCCTGAATCTTGTTACGAAAAATCGGGTTAGTAAGAGAAAGACTGCATGTGGGATAATAGAATATATCTTCAAATTCTACAAAGGTAGAGTAGACATCGGAAAAGAGCTTTTCCACACACAAGATCTGCATAGGCTCAAGACAGACAAAATCCCAGCACAGAGGAGGAAAAGTGGACACAAAGTCCTACCCTTAATCAAGAAGCTATTTGCAATTGGTATGTGCTCGGAAAAGGAAAAATTGGTTTTCTCCAACAGAGTGTCACTGAGTACATCAACCACACTCCAAAGCAGGTCTCATGCCCAGGAAGAGTTGGTCAACACAAAATGGAGTCGACATTGCTGGGTGTGTGTGTGTGCGTGTGTGTGTGTTTTGTTCCACTTTTTGCTGTTTTGTTTTGGGTGTTTGCTTTGCTTTTGTTTTGTCTTTTTGGTTTTTCATTTGTTTCCTTGTTTATTTTAATTTTCATTGGGGAGGTGTTTATTTTGTTTATTTTGAGAGAGAGCAAGGAAGAAGAAGAACAGGAGGAGGAAGAAAAAGAAAAAAAGAAAGAAGAGGGGAGGGTGGGGGAATTGGTGAGAAAAATGTGAAATTTTGTTCATATGTTGTATAAAAACATTTTTAATAAGAAAGGATAGAAAAAAGAGAAGGGCTTTGCTTCAAATCTTATCTTACTGTTTCCTTGCTCTCTACTCCAGAAAAATATAAGTAGAATGTTTCCATTTCCCGAAAGTTACCAATAATTCTTTAAAAGTCTAATGCCCATGCTGGTTGTAGAGGGTGTTGACTTTCCTCCTCCAAATGATAAATATAAAGCTAGTAGAAGGATTTATACTTAAAGTGAGCAATGAGGCTATTCGTCTTTTGGCACTGTTTCTAATTACTGAGTTATTTTGAGTGTGTGTGAAGGAGAGGCATGACTCTAAAGGCTAAGCCAGCCGTGCTTAGAACAATACACCCCGCTGGCCATCTCCAAGGCCACTCTCTCTTCATTTCCCTGACCTCTCAGGACCACCCATGTTCTCTCCTTCCTCCATGTCTCCAACACTGACTTCCTCTCTGATGTCTCTGTTTTGGACAATTGTCTAGCGGTTGCTGCGCTAAAACTTGGCACAGGGTTCATTCTGGTCTCTTTGCCCTTCTCTTTTCTCCACATTCTGTCTCAAAATAAAGTACATCCAACTCATGGCTTTGGTTACTAATTACCCTGTTCTCCTATTTCAAGCCCAAAGCCTTTACCTAGACCCAGGTCTCGGCGGCTCTCAGCTGTCCGCAGTTGACTGTTTGCAAACTGTTTCAGAACCGAATTCTTCTCTTGTAAACCCGGGCAGCCTTGCTAATCTGGCTTCCCTTTCCAGAGATCACCAAGTACTCTTCATCTATCTTCCTAGCTCAGCTTAATGTAACACTTTATATTTATATAACACTTTATGTATTACATAGCGTATTTATATAACACAATATAAATACAGTCTGTGCTTCCTTTTATGCTATTACAGAAGTGGAATATAGTGGCTTTAAGAGAGAATGGATCATCCTCAACCAAAAATGTCTTCCTCATCCATAGCAACGTCCTCAATTCTAGAGGCAAAGCCTACACATTCTCCCAATAAAGAATGTGCAGAGTTGGAGGTGGCTATGTAGCTCAGAGGCAGAGCACTTACTTAGCCTGAATTAATCCCCAGCACACACATACCTTCAAAACGTGGACACCAGTGTTCTTCATGGCTCTGTTGTAAAAGTAAAAACTGTGAAGAACTTCAACATCTGGGAAGCCTAACTAAACAGTTTATAGTACAGCCAGACTGTGAAATACTCAGAATCTGAACCCCAACATGAAACGAACAAACAGTGCTAAGATTCATGGTTGTGAGGAGATAAAAAGACAAGTCTACCAGATAAGAAAGTCTGACCTCATCAATATGAAATAAACAAACACACAAAAAAACAACCAGCAGAGAACAGCAAATGCTCATAGGCTGGCTTGTAGATACTTGACCCTCACTAAGAAAAACCATTTTCCTTGTGCTTTTTCTACACACATTTTGGTGTATAAGTTGCTGGGAGGAGTGGACTGAAAGCAGTAATGGCTGAAGCAACCCTTCCAGGAAGGGGAGGAAAAGGGCAGGACGCTGTTGAACCATCCTTTCCAGCTTTGTGCACATCCGTAGTTTTCAGTGAAGTGACACCTTCTACCACAACTGCCCCAGAAAAAGCACAAGGAAAATGGTTTTTCTTAGTGAGGGTCAAGTATCTACAAGCCAGCCTATGAGCATTTGCTGTTCTCTGCTGGGTGTCGCCATGGTTTCAATGGGAAATTCTCCCCATAGGCTCATGTGTTTGAATATTGGAACCCCAACTGACAGTGTTGTTGGGAAATTGTAGAGCTTTCAGAAGTCAGAGGCTTGCTGGAGGTGATCACTGGGAACAGCGCTTGAGATTTACAGCCCAGCTCCACTGCCTGCCACATCTCGGCTTCTTGATTCATCTCACACTCTTATGAGCACAGACTCAGGCGGCTCCCACCACTATACTTTCCCTACCATGATGAACTGGACCCTCAGACCCTGAGCCCAAAGAAATCCTTTCACCCTTAAGTTGTTTCTTGACAAGTATTTGATTGTAGCAATGGGATAAGTGTTATCAAACAATAGCGCACAGGTCAAACTCAGACGGCCACTTGTTTTTGTTGTTATTGCTGTTTGGGTTTTTTTGTACAAATAAAGTATTAAAACAGCCCCATTTGTGTATTATCTGCTACCGTTTCTAAGCTTCAGGGACAAAGTTGAGTAGCTGATACAAATACCATAGGGCTCTCAGAGCTGAAACTTTTAATATCTGGTCCTTTACACAAAGGAGTTTGCAATCTCTACTCTAGAACAATGACAAGAATCTCTGTCTGTCTGTCTGTCTGCCTGTGTATAGGCCAGTTGAGTTATCAACTTCAACTGTCATTCTTCAAGAGTCGTCCACTTCGATTTTGGAGACAAAGCTCTCACTAGTACAGGGGAGTCACCCATTAGGTTAGGCTGGCTGGCCAGTGAGTGTCAGGACATGCTTGTCTCCACCTCCCCAGCTGTGGATTTACAAGCACAGGCCAGCACCCCCAGCTGTTTTCTGTGGGTTCTGGGGATTCCAAGTTTAGGGCCTCAGGCTTGTACAGCAAACACTTTACTGACTAAGCTATAGCCCTAGCCCAGCAATGTCAGAGGAAGGCTTTGTGAGACTCAGACTCTGGACTCACCTCACTCTGGGCATGCTCTAATCAAGTTAACCAACACAGACGTCACCTATGAAAGTAAGACAGATGTCAAAGCTAAGTCTTTCTGCACCAAGCCCTTTCCCCGGACGTTGATTTTTTTTTATTTTTTAGTGTCAACATGATTTTTTTTTTAATCTGGGAGATGTTTTGGTTGGATTCCATTTTCTCTATTTCTAAACCAAAACATCTTATTTCTTCTATGAATTGAAAGGAACAATTGATTTTATAGTTATGGTTCTCTACCAGCCACAGATACTATGTTCTGTTGTGTGTACATAGAAGTGTAGGCTGTAGATTTTAAAGTTGTGTAAAGAATTACTGCCATTAGAACAATAAGATTTTAAATAT
This sequence comes from Peromyscus aztecus, assembly GCA_902168405.1. Taxonomy (NCBI): domain Eukaryota; kingdom Metazoa; phylum Chordata; class Mammalia; order Rodentia; family Cricetidae; genus Peromyscus; species Peromyscus aztecus. Next base: position 10,174 of record CABHPQ010141490.1, read on the forward strand.
TCAAAGTAGTTTGAATTGTTATGAATTCCTACAAAATGAAGGTAAATAAATCCCCACTCTCTTGGCCAACAGAACACACCGGTGGAATTAGTAGACGGAGTTTTCTGGAAGTGTGACAAGGAGACGACAGGTCCTGACGTGGAATTCAGTGCTGGGTGGGGAGACGGGACCCTGGAAGCACCAGACAACCAGCCTAGCCACTGGTGAGCTTCAGATCAGTGAGAAATGCTGTCTCACACAGCGAGGTGGAAGGAATGGAGAGGCGGCTCAGCAGTAAAGAGCACTTGTTGCCCTTACAGAGAACCAGGTTTTGTTTCCCAGCACCGCAGGGCAGCTCAAAACCACTCCTGCTCCAGGGAATCTGACAAATTCTTGTGGCCGCCCCAGATATCTACATATGTATGCACATACTAACACAAACACATGTACACACACACACACACAGTGCCTTTTAATTTAATAAAATACAGTGGAGGGCAATAATAATAGTATACGCAACATCAACATCAACCTCTGGCCTCTACACATGTGCACAAAGGCATGTACACTCCACATACGTGCACACACACCACCAGCAACAGCAACAAAAATAATCATTGCTTTATTAATAAGGGAGTTGGTATCAATGATACAGGTCCCACCCATCAGTTACTCACTAAAGAACTTGGTCCATTTGTGTTGCAATAACAAAATGACACCTAAGCCTGGGAAGCTTGTAAGAAAGAAATTACTTCCCACACTTACAGAGGCCAGGAAGTTGAAGGTCAAGTGGGCATGTGACGTCTCCCGTCTGTATCCAAGGTGATGCATTCTCCAGAGAAGATGAACAGATAGACAGAAGACTTAAAAGCATGGTGGCTAGTTTCTCCAACCTCTTTTATAAGAGCATCTGTCCACTCATGAAAGCACTGATAACTTAATTACCTCCTCCCAACAAAGATTTCATCATTTAGTGCTACCACATGGAGATTAGGTTTTAACATAAACTTTGGAAGGGACACACTTAAATGACAAACCACTCAGCCTTTTTAAGCTTTGCTCTTATCAAAAGCCACAAAGGGCTATAACAGAACTTATTCTACAGAGATGCTGCACTACCTGCAGGAGACAACGCACCCAGAGCACTCAACATCATGCATGCATGCATGCACGCAGTAAGTGGAAAGTGTTGTTAGTAGTTATTCATAAAGGCTTATTACACTAAGCAAGCATGCAAACAAAGAATGGGCCTCAAAACAAATGTGAAATGGACTACAGAAGGTATGACCTTAACAAATACTCTCATAAAGTAGTTAAAGGAAAATTCAATAAACCCATCTACAATCAAGGGTGTTCAACTTTTTGGCATTTTAATATGATTCTGTCATCTACAAATTGACCACATTCATAGCTGTCCTGGGACTCAGGAATCTGTGGCCTCACACAAGAAAATATTCAGAAAAGTTGACATAAATTTACTAATATATACATGACAGGTACTATCTATAATAACTAAATACCTTAGGCTAGATTTCTAAGGTATTTTGATATTATAAATGAAAATGTATCTTCCCACAATTATAGAAGCTGTGAGCTCAAGATCTGAATGCAACATGGTCAGATTCAGATGAGGGCTGTCCCCCTGACTGCAGATGGTCACCTTCTCAGTGTGTCATCGCATGGCGAGGAGAGAGACACCTAGCTGTCTGGTGTCTCTTCCTATAAGGGTGTTAATCCTCCATGAGAGCCCAACCCCCAAGAATACACTGAACCCTAATTATTTGCAAAAAGTTTGTCTCCAAATACATCAGATCAGTTGGTAAGAGATCAACACCTGAATGACAGAGGACGCAAAAACTCAAGCCACAACTTCCTGCCCTCTTGCCCCTAAAAGCCCAAGTCCTTCTCATATTAAAATTGCCTTAATTCCAACAGGCCCCCAAGTCCAAGATCATTCCAGCTAGAAAGCTGAAGGTCCAAAGAGATTTAAATATCATCTAAGTCAGAAGTGAGTGAGGCAAATTCCTGTCCAGCTGGGTCCCTGTAAAACCAGACTAGCTTCCAAAACACAGCCGTGCTCAGGCACAGAACAAAAGCTCTCATTCCAAAAAGAAGAAATCCCAAGAAAGAGAAGAGATAACAGATTGCAAGTAAGCCCAGAACATAGAGAGGAGAGTTCCATCGGATCCCAAGGCTGAGGCATCTATCTTTGGTTTGATCCTTTGTCCTCTGGGCCTTCTCTGGTGGCAGTGTGACCTCAGCACCTCTAGAGGTGACAAGGTCCCTGAGGCAGCAGGAGGTGTCACAAGGGCCTACTGAAATCCAGAGGCCATGGCAGTCATTGACAGTGAGATGCTCACAGACTTCCCTGGGCCTGCTGTGACAGTGGCAGTTCTGATTAATGATCTCTGCATCACCTTAAGGCTCTTCCTCTCTTTTCTTGATCAATAATGCACATTTGCTGCTGAACAGCTCTGCTATCCTTCAGGCCACCCATGGCTTGGGACTTGTATTATGTCTACCCTTGTAGCTCTTTGTCCCTCCCTCTCTTTTTACAACTCACATTGCTTTGTTTATGCTTTGGTAGTGAACGCACTAAAGAATCTATAAAATACAAAGCTGTTCTTCTACATACCAAGATAATATTTTAACATGTAGTCCGTGTCTCTCTGGGTATGCATGTGTCTGTGTACATGTCACATGTATAGAGCTCAGAGGACAATCTTGGGTGTCATTTCTCAAGGACAGTCCATCTGTTTATTTGTTGAGACAGGGTCTCTCTCTGGTCTCGAACTACCAGTAGGCTAGATTGATTGGCAGAAAGCCCCGGAGATTTCCTGGTCTCTAACTTCCCAGCCTTGGGACAAATTTCTATCAGCACACCTGATGTTTTTCTTTCTTTTCTTCTTTTTTCTTCTTCTTCTCCTCCTCCTTCTCCTTCTTCTTAGAAAGTGTTCTTTGTGTTCTCAGATTCTCGGGGACCTTTCAACACAGCACTACTGACAGTGCCATCTCCCCAACTCAAAATAAATTCTTTTTTTTTTTTCTCTTTCGAGACAGGGTTTCTCTGTGTAGCCCTGGCTGTCTTGGAACTCACTCTGTAGACCAGGCTGGCCTCAAACTCACAGAGATCCGCCTGCCTCTGCCTCCTGAGTGCTGGGATAAAAGGTGTGCGCTGCCACTGCACGGTTGCAAATTTTTAACAAATTCTGATGCTGACTTCAAGTCAACAAACAAAAAGATGACCTTTAGAGTTGGTTTTCTAAACCTGTACCTAATGCAAGACAATGCAAACATCCTGATCCTGTCCTGTTGTCCATCCTTAAATTTCTTCTAATGAGAGGCAGAGGTGGGGTGGGGATTCCTCTGTATTGGTTGGCTCGCTGAAGAGACCGAGCTGGTGGTCTGGGTTCAAGTCTCCCTTCAGGCTTGTGTCTGCTTCCTCGTGCTATTTGCTCCTCTTGTTGCCTCTTCACTCTCTTTTCTGAAAACAGAGACAGCTAAAGTCTTGATTATATTCAAGTTAGACATTTCTGGAATGGATCCTCAGAGGACACTCAGCATCTGGTTACCCCATTATAAGAGATGCTAAGCTTTTTCCAACCTTGGTCTCAACAATTCTCGCTCATACAAACCCAAACGAATGGAAACACATGAACTATGAACCAATGGCTGAGGAGAATCAGGCCCTCTGGATAAGTGAGACAGTTGATTAGCTTGATCGGTTTGGGAGGCATCCAGGCAGTGGGACCAGGACCTGTCCTCAGTGCATGTGCTGGCTGTTTGGAACCTGGGGCTTATACAGGGACACTTGGCTCAGCCTGGGAGGAGGGGACTGGACCTGCCTGGACTTAATCTACCAAGTTGAACTCAATCCTCAGGGGAGTCTTTGCCATGGAGGAGATGGGAATGGGAGGTGGGCTGGGGGGAAGGGGGGGTGGGAGGGGGAATCCGTGACTGATATGTAAAATTAAATTATAAAATAAAATTTAAAAAAAAAAAGAGAAATGCTAAGGCTAGAAGTTTCTCAGCTCTCCAGTGAGGTCAACAGCAATTGAGCTACACCATGCAGTAAATGTTTTTTGATGGGATAACCTATGCTTTGGGGGACTTGGTACAACATTGTTGCCCTAAGAAAACACTTTAGGCAGGGCAGTGGTGGCATGTGCCTTCAATCCCAGCACTTGGGAGGCAGAGACAGGTGGATCTCTGAGTTTGAGGCCAGCCTAGTCTACAATGTGAGGCTACACAGAGAAACCCTGTCTCCAAAAACCAAAGACAAAAGGAAAGAAACCCTTTAGAATTGTCAGCAAGCATTCCACCAACACACTCTTTGGAATACAATTGACCCTGGAACACTACAGGTTTGAACTGCATGTACCCTTTTACTAATGAAATTTGAGTTTTCTTACCTGAAAATAAGGCTAGATTTTTTTAAATAAGTAAAAGGTGTACCATAAATGATAAAAAATATGTAGATAATAGTCTATCTTATCATGCACTATCATAAAATACACATGAAGAGTGTAAAAAGTTAAAATTTAAATGAAAATACACACAAACACTGATAGACTATGTATGGTGCCGTTTTGGCCATAGGAAGTGTAAAACTATAATTTAACTGTCATGCATTTTGTACTAGTGTAAAACCTTAGACATCATCACCTATCCTCAAATCTAGGGACACCTCACAGAAGGGCAGAGAGGGGGTGACCCAGGAGGCACCTGGTCATGGCGGGGACAAGACTGGCATCATAAAGGTTAGGAGAACAGTAAAAAAAAAAATTCTATGTAAGGAGTAGATATGGTTTCAACAGGTGTGTTGCCAAGGACAACAGATCACTGTACGGAAAAACACCTAGAGGCAGCCTCCTTGTGAAAGAACTGGAAACAGAAGCGTTTGTTGGCGCTGTTGAATGGGAAAGGGTCCTTGGAGGTAGCAATGTTACAGGCCCTGGAGGATTCCATGCTTAAGACAGCATGCAAGCGGTCTATACCCTCATAGGCTCTAATCATGTTGTAGGGCTCCTCCACATGATTGATTGTACAACTACCAGAACAGTGAAGGAGAAATGGGAGAGGCTCCAGGGTCAGGCCTTACTCCAAGCCAAGGACCCCACCATATGACACGTGGAGAGACCTGGTGGGTGTAGACCACCACCTTGCACCCTTTCTGCACAGAAGTGGGGTGAGTGCTGACAGCCATGATGCAGAAGGGGGTGCACTAGCCAGGCTGTGTAAATATACTGATGTGGATGGCGACTTCATAGCGCCTTGGTCACTGGACAAGGGCAGCCTACACTGTGGTGAAGAGGATGGTACATTCAAGAAGAGAATCAAGGTCAGCAGTCATCTCAATGTCCCTTCCTAATGCTGCCACTTCAGTTAGGACTCAGATTCCATAAGTTCAAAGGGGAAAAACAGTCCATCCCCAGCTGAGTTCTATCTGCCCTTAGAGATGTAAGGGCTTCCTGTGGGAAGGTACAGTGTCAGGAACTTGAGGCAGTGTCCACGGCCGGAGGCGGGAAAGATGAACACCATTGCTCAGCCAGCTTTCTCCTTTTGACTCAGCCCTGGGCTCCAGCAAGTAGAATGGTACTGCCTACATTCGGGGGCGGGGGGTCCCTCTTTAAACTTTCTAGAAACACCCTCTAGACACACTCAGCAGTGGATTTCCATGGTGATTCTAAATCTAGCAAGTGGGCAAGTTCCTGCCACCATGCCTTTCCCACAGTGAGGCCTTGCACCCTCAACAGAGAGCCAGGTGTACCTTTCATCAAGCTGCTTCTCGTTAGGCATGTGGTCACAGCCATGAGAAAGGTAACTAAACAGAGGGAATCAGTGTCCCCAACTCCTGAGTTCAAGTGTCAACCGCATTTCCTTTCGAAAACAAAGCACTTACAAGTCAATTTCACACAACTCACAGACTTTTCAACTTCAGGCCAAAGATGCTCATCCACAAACCACACACACACACACCTCTCACACACACACACACACACACACACCACATACATACACATCTCTCACACACACTACACACACACCTCTCTTTCACACACACACATACATCTCTCACACACACATCTCTTGCACACACACCACACACACATCTCTCTCACACACACCACACACACACACACACACACACACACATACATCTCTCACACACACCACACACACACACTACACACACACATCTCTCTCACACACACACACTGCTCAATACGAAGACTGGAGTAATAACTTTAATCTTCATGTTACCATATACATTTTCCTTTTCTTTCCTTCCTTTTTATCTTTGTGGTTCTCTGAATCCTTCCTGTCCTACTTCCTTGAGGGGAATCTCAAAGAAAAAAAAAGGCATATCTTCTCAGCAAATGCTGCAAGGCTCAGATGTTTGCTGTGTGCTGAGTTTGAGGATCCTGGAAGTTCAGCAACTGAGATGCATTTGCAGATCTGAACCACGAAGTAAACCTACAAGAATATTTGCCTTAGGAAACATGAACAGTTGGTTCTTAAGTGCTGTCTCAAGTATGTCTTAATCTATGGTGTTATTGTTTATTAAATCAATATGATTCACTGCCACGCAAATGCCTAGACAGGAACCCTCACTTAGTGAGCTAGTGGAGGCAGAAAGCAAGCAAGCTTCCCTGAAGTCTAGAAAGCCTTCAAACCTGCCTGTATCTTCCAGGGAAAACAAGCACCTTCAAAAGTCAAGCTTGGAAAACTTGGCTAAATATCCTAATTGAATACCCTCGGGAAGTACCAAACAGGGAGTGCAGAAGTGGGGGGCGAGAATACTGTCTTGCCTACAGGGAGAGGATTAGCCAGAAATGACGTAAATTTGACCAAAAAAGATTAATTGAGTTCACTGGGGCCATTGCCTTCAAAGTAAAACAGAGAGAGAAGCTAAACGTACAGGGGTAAGGAGCATCTACGGGCTTTCACCTCTGAGACAGGGCTAAGCTTTTCTAAAGACAGAGCTGTCTGGTGCACTGATTCTCAATCTGTGGGTCGTAACCCCTCAGACAAACTTCTGTCTCCAAAAAATTTACATTTGATTCATAACAGTAGTGAAATTACAGTTATAAAGTAACAACGAAAATAATCTTATGGTTGGGGGGGTCACCATAACATGAGGTCACAGAATTAGGAAGGTTGAGAGCCGATGGTCTGGTGGCTTCCATAAGCATGTTTATTTAGATTTGAAGGTCTTTCTTCTAAGAGGCAGTAAACTCACTTTATAGATAATAGAACACACAAGTAAGGCATGTTTTTATCTTGACATCAGGAAGGTTTGTTTCTTCCTGGCAAACCATAAATAGTATACCTTTATCACTGTAACCATCCTCTAGTGCGCAGTTCCTGGGCACTAAGTATGGATGGCTGTCTGGCTCCCCCACTGCTCATCCCAGGGTCTTCTCGTCACCCAAACTGAAACTCTGAAACACATGAAACAGTAAATTCCCCCTCTCCAAGGCCCTGATAATCACTTTCTACCTTCTCTATGGTTTTGACTATTCTAGGTTCCTTTTATAAATGTGACCATAGTGTTAAAGAAAAAGAAGAAAAAAATAAACAGAACAAAGCAGAAACACATTTAAACAGATTCAGTTGAGCTGAAGTCCATGTCATTAAACTAAGTTGTTTGTTATGACCTTCTAAGGACTCAGTTAACCATCATGGGAACACAGGACAGTTCAGTGGGTAAAGGTGTTTGCACTCCAGCCTTGCACCCAACTTCCCAAAGTTGTCTTTTGACCTACACACACACACATACACACACACACACACACACACACACACACACAAATAAACAAACTCCGCAAACAGGCCAGTTAGGTGGAATTCTTTCTAAACCCTGGCACAGAAGCTAAGCTGAAGTAAGAGGCCAGCCAAGCAGGTCCCTGCCGCTGTCTGCCTCCTGGGCCTTGGTGTCCACAGAACCAGCGGCTCCTGATTATTTTGTATACAGATCCAGAAGCAGAAAGCTAGACCACACAGTAATTTTATGCTTAGTTATTTGAGGAACACTGGTCTGTCTTCCACTGCCGTTGATCTGTTTTCTACCCCTGGCCACAAAAGGCAGGAGTTTGCTTCTCAGCACCCATGCCGACACTTCGTATTTTCTGGTTTCATTTGTGTTTAAATAGTGACCATCCTAATGTGTGAAAGAGAATTTTTAATGACTAGTTCTATACCAGGGTGGGACCAGCAAGAGGTGGGGGCCATTGGGAGTGCTGTAGCAGAGACTAGACTGACTGACATGTTCAGTCACACAGATGGCCCGCTGTTCAAGCTTCTGGCCTCGGGGTGAGTAGGGCCTGAGGTCCAGTACATTTCACATACCAAGTTAAGAACTGCCTCTTCTGGGAGGAGGCAGCAACTTTTCTTCCTGGAAAACAATGTCAGCTTGCCAAGCTGTAGGCACAAAAGGCCGTGAAAACTGAGACAACTTCTCCTTCCCAGAGAAGTCATAGTTAGACCAGATTAATGTACAAGGTAATGCCTGATCCAATAGAACTAGAAGAATATTAATACCTGTCCACCGTGGTATTCTATTATCTCTTTAATGGTTTTACAAAATGGCCCCTGAATTCTTTGACACTCCACATACTGACAGGCAGGGCCTCTACACCATCACCTTTGATCTGGGATCAGTGGCTGGCAGAGTTGAGCACAAGTTCCCTGGTGCCAGTATCAGGGCCGAGGCCTTACATAGATGGCAGTTTCTACTTCCTCGCTCTTGGGACATTTCTTCTAGCCACCACACTGTGAGGTTGCCAAAATTCCTTCCCAGGGGGTGATATAAGTCCTGTCCACCCCTCTTCCTAAGGTCCCAAGAACAAACAGGTCCGGTTCCACCACAGTTACTGTAAAAAACCAATGAGTTATACAGCACCCATACAAGCAAGCTCCCTTCTCTGAGGAACCCAGGTGTCAACTCACACGCAACGGCTTTTGACCCTCACCTCTGCTCCTTCTCCCTCATCTTATCGTACCGTCTTGACACAATCTTGGGATAAAGACACCGTCTTCTGTAGGGTCTCCCCATCATCGTTTCAATTACTTGGGCATCACCATTTCTCTGCGCATGCATGAGAACCTTCCACAGACTCTCCAGCTTCCCCCTGCCCTGAGCTAAGGCTTTGTAGTCTTGCAGGGCTCACTTGACCCAAGGACATAACTTCCTCTAAGGTGAGGAGAACTCACAAGCTAAGTAAAGCTGACAGCGGACAAAGGAGCCCCGACCCTTCCCTTCGGCCCTGGCTTCCCCTGCAGAACAAGTCCTCCTGTTCTCGCCGCCTGGTGCCCTGAGTTTCTTTTTAAGGCCCGGCACAACTCTGAGTCTGGTCTGTTACTCCTTACTCCTTCCCCTACCCTTCCTAGACCCACCCCCAACTTTATCTCAGGAAGGAAATAGTTAAAGATTCCTGCCCTTCAGGGCCTGGCGGGGGCAGCAGCCTTGCAGCTTGGTGGCTGCTCCCCCGAGGGGAGGCGGGATAGGACGCTCCTGCAGTTCGGTCCCAGAGTGGAGGGGAAGGTCTGGAAGCCTGTGGAGTCTAGGAAGGACCGCGGGAGGCGTGTTCCTCCGGAGTTTGCTTTTGCTTGGAAGACTCGAGCGCACACCCATTCCTCTGGCCTGGCGACTGTGCCGGGGAGGTGGGAAGCCATTCTGATTCACTGAGTCGTCTCCGGAGGTTGCAGGCTGGGCGAGATCTCCCCCAAAGGACCCGGGCCCTGACGGGGGAGTTTCCCCCAAGTCGGCGCAGTGCTGCAGCCGCGGCCACCCGCCACCCTGCGCGCCACCTTCTCTCGCTCCCGCTCCGTCTGGCCCAGGCGCGAACCTGGCACTGTCTGCGTCCGAGGAACCCCCAGGTCGGTGCAAGTCTTTCCTAATGGGAATCAGGACTGGGACGAGGGACAGGGTCGCATCCTGGGGCAATCGGCTAGGAGGAGCTGGGGTGTCGCGCACCGCCCGCGAGACGCCGCGGCCGGCCGGGGCTGGCACTTACCTGCCCGGGCGCCCAGTGTGGGTCGCCTTCCTAGGGGCCGAGAGCTAGGGGGTGGGAGTGGAATGACGAGCTTTGACCACAGATCAAAAGCATTTTACATCCCCAGGAGAGGCTCTGATTTTTAGGAAAAGGAAGTTAGCCCAGGGGTGTCTCTTTCTCCACAGGCAGGCAAGAACTTTCAGTGGTATCACGCCTAAAGCTTGCTCCAGAGCCTACTGGTGAAGCTGGCCACTGCAGCCTCCTGGCATCCGGCACCCTGGGTGTGCGTAGCCAAGGACACTTACTGTGAAGATCCCATATCTGTGAATCCTCTCACACCACGACTGCAGCTAGTGTTGGAACTCTGTTGTTGGAGGTCTAGGCTGTTTGCTCTGTGCTGTCCTTTAAAGGGCACTTGTTGCCTTTCATGTGCAGAACACCAGCCGTTTGTAGATAAGCCACCTCTGTTTACACCGCCCTAATGGCCTCACCCCGGCAGACATGGGGTGAAGACATATTAAAGTCAGACGGTGCCACCAAGGAGCGTCAGAGAGCAAAACCACAGAGAACTTGGGAAAAAAGTTCTTAGTTTAATTTTTCTCTGCTTGTAGTTGTTAATGGACACCCATCCCCACCAACCCATCTGTTTTTAAAGTGTTGGCCAACTGAGAAATACCCTGGCAACCGTGTCTTGCAAATTACCTGTTCTAAACATGTGCAGTTTGGGTGCCATGGGAATTTCCAAATTGCTAATGGCAAGTGAACGTTTATCCTGAGAGTCTGATATGTTAAATAGGTAAAGTGCTAAGGATTCAGCGTCTGTTAAAGCACTCTAAAATCTTAGACCCACAAAGGAAAAACGCTGGATCTGTAGATATGTCCTTCGGTTTGAATGTAGACTGCTTCTCCCGAGTTGTGCTGACTACAAGAGAAGATGCCTAACTAAGCTTGACTCGAATACACCAAAATGAGCCCCAGACCCATCCTTGGGAAAGCGTGTATTTGAAAGAGGTTTCTTTCCTTTGGTTTTGGGTCTTTTCACTCTGTGACAATATGATATCCACATGTCTTTGACAGATGTCCCTTAGATGTGGAGAGCTGACAGAAGTGCCAGGGAAACGAGTTCTTTGGTAGTGTCTTGGTTGGGGGAAACAAGCAAGCAAGGAAGTTTCAGTGGTAGCTGGCTCACACCATGAAGAGAAATGATGGCTTTGACCTGCTCAGTGCCTGTAGCTATCAGCTGATGGAGGAAAGCGGCAAGCTCCTATGAGCACCAGTGAGGCGCTTCATGAGGGGTACAGTGCCAATGATAAGCAAGTGGTCCATGAAGTCACCTCCTGGATGATCCTAACAGATCATGAAGCTATTCTGTTTATGGAAAAGACTGCTGTCTCTCATTTTTAGGAAAATTATTACTACTACATTCCCATTGGGAAACTAGGAAGCTTTCATCACAAAGCGGTCAAAATTAAAGAATTGTGCCTCCCCTCATTATTCAAGGAGACAGACTTCAACAAGCTTTGTGCTTGGAATCTGGTCTCCATCTGGGAAAGGAAATGAAGATATTTTGTAGGCCTACTAATAATTCAGCCAGATTCCCTGGACTATAAGGCACAGGAGAGGAGATCTGTAAACTACTTATAATTAAGGGTGAGCAGAAGTGACGGTGGTAATAGGTGGAAGGCAGGTCCCTCATTTTGAAATCACAGCGGCAAGTGAAACCCTATAACTCAGCTAGGAGATGGGATGACTGTCCTGCCACTTAGGCTGTGAAGCCATGTCACTTCACCTCAGGACTCTTTCTCTCCAGTGAAGTGTGGACAGTTGTTCTGCTGCTACAGAGCAAAGCTCAAGTCAAGAAACAATGGCGTCAGGTGCCATGTGTAAAATGCTCTTGTTTCCAGAAGCAAAAGTACAAGGTCCTCAGTGGGTGTTTGGCTTGAACTTCCTATACCAGTTAATATGTCTTATGTTGTCCTCATGCTGACTACGCCTGGACTTAGTGATGCCCCATGACAGCTGCCCAAATCCTAAAAGTGGTCGGCAACAGCCCTGAGCGGACTCCAGAAGAGGAATGTTAGTCTTAAAAATTAGGATTAGCTGTGCACGCCCAAGATACACACACCACTGCCCGTAAATGAAGTCATGGTCTTCATTCACAGATTAATAAAAGAAAGGTACAAAATACTGAAAGAGAAGGAGCTATTTGCCTTTGATTGCTACCCTCTCACGGCCAACCTTCCTCAGTTTTCTAGTGTCTTATCTTTAAGTGTTGGAGGAGAAAACTAGATTTACTGAGCAACAGGGACCATGTTCTGTATAGAATATTATTTTAAGGTGTGTCACTTTTGTTTATGTTGCATTTGTTTAACTCTGTGAAGCTGTGTTACTGTGCCTGTCTAAAACACCTGATGGTCTAATAAAGAGCTGAACGGCCAATAGTGAGGCAGGGGAAAGGATAGGTGGGGCTGGCAGGCAGAGAGAATATACAAAAGGAGAAATCTGGGAGAAAAGGGAGTAAGGAGGAGGACTCCAGGGGCCAGCTACCCAGCCACCTAGCTACACAGCAAGCCACAGAGTAAGAGTAAGATTTACAGAAGAGAATGAGAAAAACCCAGAGGCAAAAGACAGATGGGTTAGGTTAAGGAAAGCTGTCAAGAAACAAGCCAAGCTAAGGCCAGGCATTCATAATTAAGAATAAGCCTCCAGTATTATTTATTTGGGAGCTGGGTGGCAGGCCCCCCGAAAGAGTAAAAACAACCTGACAAAGCAAATGAATGCCAAGTGTTCTTTTGATAACACCTGACCACTCCTCCCAGTCTGTTGCCTCATCTAAACTCTGGAGACATCTTCAGTATGTTGTTGGCACAAATTAAGCATGAAAATGAAAGACGGGATAGCCTAGTGGTTAAAGCTCAGGTTTGGAGTCAGATGGAGCCACCTCAGATTTGCTACCATCTGTGACCTCCATGAGCTATCAGGCTTTCTCTTCAGCTTCCTTGTCCTCTTGGTGGACCTGTGTACGACTTCATGAGACCATCACATGGGCTAGTCAGCAGCAACACATGACATATTCACAAACCTAGCTAGAAAGGATGCTTGCAAGATAGTACGAAGCCAGCTAGCCCTTGGCACACCAAACAGTGTGACTAGCCTGGGAAAGCCTGTCACTCACATGGCGCCCATTGCCAGATGTCATGGTGGTTTCTGAATGCATAGAAGGAGGGTTTAAAATATGTGGATTTTGGCCAAGTATTTCAAACTAAATCATTTCATCAGTCATCTTTTTTTTCTTTTCTTTTTGTGGTACTGGAGATGGAGCAGGTGTGAGTATGCAAAGCAAATACTGCACCTGCAGCCCCTCAGCCATTTCACAGTTTGTTAAGACTTGAATTGTTAGATGTATTCATGGTGCTAAGCAGACTTCTGCTTCAAGTGAACACTGTAACGCTCTAGACTACACTGTAATGCTCTAGACTACACTGTTGACACTCTAGACTACACTGTTAATGCTCTAGACTACACTGCTGATGCTCTAGACTACACTGTTGATGCTCTAGACTACACTGTTGATACTCTAGAGTGCACTGTTGATGCTCTAGACTATACTGTTGATACTCTAGAGAGCACTGTTTATGCTCTAGACTGCACTGTTGGCGCTCTAGACTGCACTGTTGATGCTCTAGAGTGCACTGTTGATGCTCTAGAGTGCACTGTTGATGCTCTAGACTATACAGTTGCCCTGTTCCCATCATGTGCAAACCACCACTCACTGGGGGGATGATGAATTTTTAGTCACAGAATTAGATTCTTCTATTTTTGTGCCTCAATATGAATCAACTTTTCCTTTTACCTCTTTTTCTGTCTCACTTCTGGAAGATTCAGGTTCTCATTAGCCTGAATAAAGAGAAAAAAAAACTGCTATTTTTGAGGAATATTTGTGTTATGATCTAGATACAAATAGAGCTGTAGCTAGAGCCAGGACTGGGGTGGGGATGTCATTTCTTGCTGTAATGTATCTTTGGCCTTTTTTATTTTGATTTGTCATGGGTAGCCTGACATATCTTATCTAATTACTAAATATGGCTTATATTTTCATTAAATTAGTAAACATTCATTACCTATGATCTTTAGGGGCAGCTAGATTTTGTAGCCAAAATAACAATAATAATAATAATTTTTCCTTTTTTCTTCCAGGTGAAAGAAAGGTGTAAAAAACGACAGAAGACATTTCTTCAAATCCACATTAAGATGGATACTTTTTGCCTCATGGCATCCTTTTGGCTGGCCCTGGTGGGAGGAGTAATCAGTGACAACCCTGAGAGATACAGCACTAATCTAAGCAGTCATGTGGAGGATTTCACCCCTTACCCGGGGACAGAGTTCAACTTCCTGGGTACCACTCATCCACCTACTAATTTGGCCCTGCCCAGCAATGGCTCAATGCACAGCTATTGCCCACAGCAGACTAAAATCACATCAGCTTTCAAATACATTAACACTGTGATATCCTGCACCATCTTCATCGTGGGAATGGTGGGGAACGCAACTCTGCTTAGGATCATTTACCAGAACAAGTGTATGAGGAATGGCCCCAACGCTCTCATAGCCAGCCTGGCCCTGGGAGACCTTATCTATGTGGTCATTGATCTCCCCATCAATGTGTTTAAGGTAGGAAATTCCTGTGGACTTTGTTGACCTCTGACACTTTGTTCTGTTCTGACTGGGAGACTTAGTTCTGCTATCTTATAGCCCATTGACGTTTTAAGACTTTTATTGCTATGTATTAGACTATTTTCTGACTAAGCTGTTGGCGAAACAGTATTTCAAGGATGACCCTTAAGATGTTTCTATGGCATGAAGTGCGTTCCCATGCCAGCACTCAGTTTGCTGGCTCCAAGGGAGGTCTTGGGGCAATCAATGATTGGAGGTTTTTGGAGTTTTTAGGGTGAGATGTACCAAGCTCCCAAAGAACATAAGGTTAAATATATAATCAATTTTGGTTATCTTTCAATGGGATGCTGCTCAGAATAGATACCCACAGCAGAGCGTCAAGTGGAAAACTTCTATTTTGGTCTGAGTGCCTGGGTGGATGATTGAAGCTGAAGGCTTGCTGGCTTCTCTCACTGTCCGGTGACTTGGAGATAATGAAATCCATGGAGAGAAAGAAGGCCAGGACTGAATTACTAACTAAAACCATTCAAAATAGACCTGTTCACTCCTTCCCCTTTCAGCTGTAGTGTGCCCTCCCCTGAGCTAGGAACAGGGGTTCAATGACAATGAAGCAAAGTTGATGCTTCCATGGGGGGAAGATGAGTGTCTAAACATGGCTGGGATCACCTTAGATCCCACCTTAGAGTGTATTTAAGAGAAATAAACTAAAACCAAAAGAAGCAAAATATTCTGTATTTGCTGTAGTCATTGTGAGGGGAAGTTGCTGAAAAAATTTAAGTACAGTAAAAGTCAAATGAAATTAGCATATGTGTGCCACATTTTAAGAAATGTCTTCACCCTAAACCCAAGGAAACTGCTTTCCCCGGAGTTTATTTCTCCCCTCCTCCTTCTCTCCCCCTTTTCCCCTTCCTCCTCCTCCACCTCCTTTTTTCCCCCACCTCCTCTAGTGTGAAGTCAGGCTCCTCACCTTTCTCCTCCTCCTCCCCATCTTCCTTCTCCCCTCCTCTTATTTCTTTTCCTCCCCCTCTTCCTTTTCCTCCTCCTCTGCCACAGAAATAAATGATTCTAGGTCAGTGGTTCTCAACCTCAGTCATGGCCCCTTTGGGGGTTAGATATCAGATATCCTGCATATCAGATATTTATATTATGATTCACAACAGTAGCAAGATTACAGTTATGAAGTAGCAATGAAATAATTTTATGTCTGGGGTCACCACAACATGAGGAACTGTATTGAAGGGTCACACATTAGGAAGTTTGAGAACCACTGTTTTAAGTGATACAATTCTGAAATATTACTTTAAACAGATTTTGCTAATCAAATTATGAGTATCAGGGTAGCCTGGAGTAGCCTCCCTGTTTCTAGTAGATGTGCTTAAATCACAGTGAGATCTTATGACAATACCACAGCACAGTGCTCCAGCACTGAAGATGGAAGCAAGGTTTGTTGTTTTGTTTTGTTTTGGAGACAGGCTTTCTCTGTTTAGCCTGGGCTCTCCTGGAGCTCCCTATGTAAACCAGGTTGGCCTTGAACTCACAGAGATCCTCTGGCCTCTACCTCCTGAGTGCTGGGATTAAAGGCATGCGCCACAACACCCAGCTGGTAATTTTTTGAATGTTAACAATTTTCAAGATTGTACCATGTGCTTTTTGGAAAAGCAGAGAAATTAGACAATGAATAATCAAAAAAAATCACATACTCTTTCTTTCCTTGGAATAAGTATGAATGCATGTGATTTCAGTTTGAACATAAAAACAGAATTTTGGAACTAAACTATGATGCAAAGTTGAAAACGCATAATTAATTTAAAATGTTTAGCATATGCTTCAAAATTTACTTTTTTCTCTTAAAAAGTTCTTAATTTTCCATTTATGAGTTGTCATGAACACTTAACACTTCACTTTCCTGTGATAACCTTCTTCAATGATAGATTTTAAAAGTTTGCCATGACTTTTGGTCAAAATTTGACTCTTTAGTCTCAGTTGATTATTAGTGAATGTTCTCATTAATTCTTGATTATTCATGTGTAGACACTGGTTAGCTAGCTCATCTTTGTTCAAGAGAGTGACTAACCATCTCCAAACTAACTCCCTGCTTCTATTCTGTCTGGAGAATGCTCTGTAGACACAACCCTGTGCAAGTGTGGTGATTGGCAGGAGCAGCTCGAAGATAACCATCCCCCTCCGCTCAGCCGCCAGAGGAGGGGCGGGGTGAGAGGAGGGGAGAGGCCAGAGGAGGGGAGGGGCAAGAGGAGGGGAGGGGGTGAGAGGAGGGGAGGGGCAAGAGGAGGGGAGGGGCAAGAGGAGGGGAGGGGCGAGAGGAGGGGGATGGTTATCTTCGAGCTGCTCCTGCCAATCACCACACTAAGCTTCATTTCTACCAGATGGTGAGTCACGTTAGCTGAGAGAGTTCTGACTATTGTAGAAATCCAAATACAATTTATATTATTCATGTAGTCATAGATTGACGCATCGTTGTCCGACTCCATGGTTCTTCACTCTGGGGACTCTCATAATTGATGCACCTTGTTATAATTTGAAGTAATATAGACAGTGTGGTCATGGTGCTTTCACAGCACACGACTAGTTGTTTAAGTCCTGTTTTTTAAATGTAATATGAGTGAGTGGACCAATTTGAGTTTTAGAAATTAAACTTTTAAAAATATTTAAATATTAAGTATTTAAATAATTATCTCAATCCTCTTCTGAGGAAAGAAAACAGCATTACCGTGAGCTTAAGAGGCAGTAGCAGTGAAGCTATCTCCATGTTGTTCTGTCATACTCTTCTCTAGGTCCTGCTGTTCCTCTGAATTCTACCCAGGCTAGTCAGGAGATGTCCTTCCAGGTAGCATGAGGTCAGGCACCTGTTCCCAGTCTCCCTCCGGGCCTCCTGCCAGCATATCCCACTTCCGTGTCAGACTTGGATCCCTCTAGCCACATCCGGTTCACTATGTCAGCACCTGTCCATCTCACTTAATCACTGAATTTAGATACCCAAGCAAATAACATACAGGTTTCTCTAAAAGGATGGATGCGTGAACTCTTTTCATCTTCCTCATTACTAGAAGAATTATGTGAATATGGAAGGGCTGACCAGTCTTCTAGGCTCTCTAAATAGATAAGTTTCTGGGGATATGGCTCAGTGGACAAAGTATGAGGACCTAAGTTCAAATCCACAGCACCTGAGTGAAAATTCAGGCGTGGCAGCACACGTCCGTAACCTCAGCTCTGTGAAGTCCTGGTGGGTCTTGGCTACTTGATGGGTCCTGTAGCATATGCTACTGGTGGGTCCTGGCTACTTGATGGGCTGTTGGTCGAGCCAAAATGGCAAGTGAGAAATTCAGAGAAAGATCCTGTCTCAAAAAAGTTAGTTTTCAACTGAAGAGGACAACCTAATATCAACCTTTGGCCTGCATAGGAATCCTCCCCAACACACACATACACACACACAAACACACAAAGATGAGTTTTCTAGTCACTCTTATTCTGTCTGGGTTTTTTGTTTTCTAGCTCACGATCCATTTTTCATTAAATAAACAGATTTTTTAAGTTGTAGGTATCTTTGAACGTGTTATTACTTAAAAATGGGTCACGTGTTCTTAGGACTTCAGCTTCACTGGAATATTTAAAGTGGGGGCACACATACACGAGTATCAATGCATGTCTTCATCTGGGAAGCACATGCTTCAAAATCACATGCCCCGAAGTCTGCCGCATCTGCCATGATGTACAGTCAGGGCCCAGCTGCCTCAGACGCTCCACACACACAGGAGTGGCAGCAGAAGTAACTGGCTTCCAGGGAAGGAAGCTCCGGGTGTAAATGCTTCTTTGATCCACACATCATATTATCGTCTCCTTATGACTTTCAATCCAGCATTCCCCGTGTGATGTGCCAGGAGCAGTTTCTTCTGCAGAAAGCTAATATAGCTGGGATCATCGTCTTCTTCAGGGCACCCGAACTTAATTGGAGCTGATTGCTTTAAATGAGACTGTCTAGTTCTTGGGCTGGAAAGATGGTTCAGTGGTTATAGCACTTCCTGTGTTTGTTCGCCAGTGCTCACATAGCAGTTCACAAGTGCCTGTAACTTCAGTTCCAGGAATCCAGCATCTGCTTGTGGTCTCCGTGGGTTCCTGCATGCACATGGTACACATAAATGCATGCAGGCACACACATATACACATAGAAATAATAAATAAATAAATCTTTTTTAAAAAGACTTTCTTGTTCTCAAACAAACAAAAAAAAAACCACTGCCATTAGTGGCACTTAACTACTGTTTGTTCTCGTTTGTTACATGAGAATAGATGGGTTAGAATAAGTTAGTTACCTTTGGTTGAGTCTTAATCAAATGAGGTATCATAGGTTTTCCGTGAAAAATTCATCTGTGAAATAGGTCTTCTATCTAAAAATTTAAGCACATGATCTGAAACTGCACCCTGCCTCAGTTACTACCAACCACGCCAGTCATATACTCAGTCTCAGATGTCTTGGCTCAGAGTCCAAAAACGTAGACCTGGGCACTGTGCAGACTGTATCTTAGAGCCAGCTGAGTCAGATGTACAGTGTGACAGGAAGAAAGAGAGGCTACCAGGCGGGTGTGCTGTCTGTTAACGTTGTATCTCTTTAGTGTCGTTTGGAAGGGGTTGCACAGGAGTGTTTCACAGAGCAGCTGATGGAAAACAAGGGTCACATAACTGAGCTGTTTCCCATCTGTCACTAGCCATGTAGTGGGTATTGGTGGCTTTCCATGGTCTCTGGGCATATGTATCAATGAGCTTGACCCCAAATAGTGGCTGTCAAGGCATTTAAAGATCTCAAATAAACAACTGGGTTAGGTCTGGAGTGTATGCGTGGCATTAGGAAGAAATAAATCAAAACCTTAAGAGAAATGTCTCCAGACCTTGCTTGGAAGCACACCCTCACACATGAATAACAAGAGAAAAATCACAAAATCTAACAAAACAGAATGTGAAGCAGACGGCACACAGAATGCAAATGAATGCCAGTTGGCTTCTGGTCTTCAGACACACAAGGGCCTTGCAAGTGGTAGTGCTGAGGGGCAGCTATGACAAACTTGATCAGTGCCAACTCTAATTTTTTGTTGCTCAAAAAGCAGATAATGTCATAATTGCAAAAGAAGACTAAATAAAAACGGCGGGGGAGAGCTTGCATGATCTTCCCTATGCCCAGGCTTGCCGCCTATACTGGATACTCTGGAGATGGATTCAGTTTGCCAGGAAAATGCATTGTCTAATATCCCAAATTCAAGAAATATAAAATTTAGTCAAGTATATTAATATGTTCAAAAGCATTTGCATGTTAGGAGGGCAACACAATGCAAGCATCGTCTCTGCATTTGAGGATCAAAACTAATCCCCAGTTAGCATTGGTTAGAAACATAGAACGTAATAACTTTTATTCTTTAATGACTTATGAAATTATATTTATTTCAGGTAGTACCTGTCAGTATATGAGTTATGATTTGTAATAAAGTAGAAACCTCAAAAGTGAAGTTTGTGGGTGGGCCAAAGCTTGGCAGCATGTAGTTTCAGGATAATAATTTACCCAGATGTTCACACAGATGTTCCCATAAGCCACTGCGCCTTGCCTTTTAAGCAGAAACAAGAATGAGAGAAACCATATGTATGAGAGAAACAGGGTAAAATGAGTGAGAGTTAGGTCATGAGGAGAGGCAAAAAGTTGAGCTTAGTGGCCAGGTCCTCTGGTAGTGACAAGCTGAAACTGTGGGTGCTCTTTAGATAGTTCAGTAGGTGAATAATGCCTCCATTTAGTACATATGAAGAAGCAGGTTCATGGCCAGGAGGTGGCGGCGCACGCCTTTAATCCCAGCACTTGGGAGGCAGAGCCAAGTGGATCTCTGTGTGTTCGAGGCCAGCCTAGTCTACAGAGCTAGTTCCAGGAAAGGTGCAAAGCTACACAGAGAAACTCTGTCTCGAAAAAAACAAAGAAGAAGAAGAAGATGATGATGATGATGATTTCGTGAGAATCCCAGACAGAGTATAGTAAATGGTGCCTACTGACTCTGTCCTACTGTAAGCAACCACCCCTTACTGAGAGCAGCAACCAAAAGTAAGCAAATGCAGTTTCTGCATGAAATCCTCAAGAGTATTTTGCAATGGGAAGCCAAGGTTCCCAGGGCCTCTCTCTGGCAGAGGATCTGAACAGAGCAAAAATGAAAGGCTTTTCCCTAAGGCCAATTACTCTCCATATTCACCCAGTCTCTGGCATCTGGTACTCTAGAACCCATGTTTTTGGGACAGTGGTACAAATGTCATTTCATGGCACAGCCAATCACCAAGACATTTTGGGTCTCAGATGTAAGTTGTCATGACTTATACATCAACCACCTCAAACATAGATGTTTAGTAATGCGTGTTCTGATTTGACGGGAGCCTTGACTGTTGAGATGAACTTCTAAACAACTTTTTCTTTTCTTTTTAAAAATCACTTATTTATTTTTATTTTATGTGCATTGGTGTTTTGCCTGCATGTATATCTATGTGAGGGTGTCAAATCACTTGGAGCTGGATTATAGACAGTTGTGAGCTGCCATGCGGGTGCTGGGAATCGAACTCAGGTTCTCCGGAAGAGCACCCAGCCCTATAATTGACTTTTCTGAGACTTCAGATGATGATGGTGATGATGATGATGATGATGATGATGATGGTGATGATGATGATGATGGTGGTGGTGGTGATGATGATGATAATGATGATGGTAATGATGATGATGGTGGTGGTCGTGATGATGATGATGGTGATGATGATGATGATGGTAATGATGATGATGGTGGTGGTGATGATGATGATGGTGGTGATGATGGTGGTGATGGTGATGATGATGATGATGGTGGTGGTGGTGATGATGATGATGATTATGACAATGACTTAACAAAAGGATTCTTCATTTATAGACTAGGTACCTGTTGTCTACACATCCTATTTTCCAAGTTAAATTACCCATCAGATTCCATATGTGGTGATCACGTTGTTTCCTTCCACTGCACCTTCACAGAGAAAAGCAGACCTTTTCCACTCATGCCCGTAGTAGAGCTATAATCATGAAATCAGTTGCAGAAGCTGCCCCCAAACTTTAACAGAGAGAAACACTTCCTTTGGTCAAGATCTCTGCCCCTCGCTGATGCACTATATCCAGCCATACATGCTTCCTCTCCAGCACCTGTTTCTCTAGGCCTCTATCTTCTCCAGCTTCCTGACCTATCCAAGATCTCAAGGTGTTCCATCCACCTCAAATAAATGTCCCTCATGCCTCTTCTGGGCTTATTACACTTTGTATTTCACAACTCAACCTCAGCATCTCTCTGTCTGGCAGCTATTCATGACCCAGACTAGGTTTACCGCCTCCTCATGTGCCCCCACGACATCCTCCATTAACCCTGTGAGAACACTTAACACATGCTCCATTGTATTTGCCAATGTATTTGCTTGCCTGCAAGTTCCTCGAGGCAAGTTGCCATCATTCCCACGTATCATTGCATCTCCTATGCCCATCTTAAAACACTTGATGAATGAGGGTTTTTTAAAGCATTGTAGTTGACTCTATTAGACTGTTTGTCTCCCAGACCTAAAAGCAGACTTGATTACTGAATTTATTGACTATCTACTTCCCCTGCCCCCCACAAATCAGAATGTCTTAGGTCTCATAAATCTGAGAAAAACTTGTGAGAAACAGAACTCCACACTGAGACAGAATAGACCCCCATCCCTTTGTCTCTGGAGGCCAAGAATTCCTTTCCTATGGCTCAGGAATTATGCTATAGAATTTCCTCTCTTTGGGAATATATAACCAGTGAAAAAGTCTCCAAAATTACCATGCAATACTGATTTTTTAAACTTATTTATGATATGGTTTAGATAAACATATTTAAACCTACAAGTGATTTAGAATATGAAAATAAACATTCATATAACAAAACATTTCATTTGCTTTTCAGAGAGTAGGGAATGAGTTACATTTCTGGCATTGTGAAGACATGCTCGTTGCAAAAATCCATCTAAATGGCTTATTTAAGAATAAATGGACACATGAAATGACAGAGTGATAATTTATTAGCCAGTTTTCTGTTTGTTGTGAGGAAGTTGCTGTCTGGACAGACTTCAGAACCCTCTCCAGGTCTACCCCCGTCCCCTCTGACTGCTCATTTCCTGTGTCTGGGAACCTCATTGCTTTCTCTCATGGTCACGTGATGTAATTATTCTCATGTGGGGCTGCTCCCTAACCCTTGGCATCTGCCTTACAGCACAGCTTTCCCCACTTCAGCTGTGGGGGATGGAAGCTATCTGTAACTGCAGGACTGTTCCCTTGGCCAAGGAGGAGAAGATGGTTTCCATTATTGTTGGGAGGTGCTGAGAGGTAAATGGAGTTGTGGCTGATGGGATTCCTCCATCAAAGAGTTTACCTCATTACCAGAGTTTGCTTTATTCCATACTGAACATAAAATGCACATGTGGAACCAGTTTAGAAAATAATTTTCGTGTAATGTACATGTGTGTGCGTGCGCCACATGCGTGTGTGCCACATGCGTGTGTGTTGCCTTGATTTCAGTATTCTGATCGGTAAAAGCAGACAGGCTAGCTTTTTGGTTCTGATGTAGTTTTGCGGTGTAAGTTTGTGAGTTGCAGAAGGTGATCCAGTTAGTGTGGACTGTGCAAAGTAAGGTGAATGGGAGAGGACTGAATGTGCAGCCTCTGAAGCTGATGTTAGTCTAGCAAGGTAAACGCGGACTGTTGTAAGAAGTCTCATCAGAACAGACCTGACCCCTCCTGGGATTCTAAGACTCCTTCTGGACCCACCATGCTCTCTTGGGAGTGATAACGATGACTTCCTGTATCTACAGTTTTGTTTTTAACTGGGGCCAGCTGTTCTAGACAAACATCTGCACTGAGAAGTTAACTGCTGAAACTAAATGCAATAATAAAACTGAATGTGTCATTTGGTGTAAATTGTTGATAGACTTGTATCTAAATTTCAGCATCAACAGTGTTCATTTAAATTTGGAGAGTCTGAACTCTTCCCTACTGTGTTCTTTGACTTCAGAATCCTGAATCAGATGTGCCCCAGAAAGCCTTCCTATCAATTGCACACGTATTAGTGTGAATTTAGACTCTAAATTCCTCTTTCACTAGCAACTAGTTTTTTAAACAACTTGCCACAGACTGCTACCAATAGTAGAGGAAGACTTCAAACTTTCCATGACTCTTGCTTAAACTCAGGGCTTGGGCCTTGGGAGATCGCTCGTGGGTTAATGTCTGCCCTTGCTGAGGATCTGAGTTTGATTTCCAGCACCTACATGGCAGTTCAAACCATCTGTAATCCCGGTTCCAGGGAAGCCATGCCCTTTCATGTTCCTCTTGAGCACCAGGATGCACAGACATGCACACAGGCAGAACAGTCTACACATAAAAAAGTGAGTAGAGAAGGGACAGTTTACACAAAACAGGACTCCAATTTATTCAAGTTTGTATTCACAGGCAAAAGGGATAGCAAATAATTAACGATTTGATTATTGAGTTTCATTAGGATTTTATTTCCTGAGTTGGGGCTTTAGCTCAGTGGTAGAGCACTTGCCTAGCAAGCTCAAGTCCCTGGGTTCAATCCTCAGCTCAAAAAAAAAAGGGGGGGGGGATTTTATTTCCTAAGTGTTCTTCATTTACTGTACAATAAAGACATTGGGGAAATAACAGCAAACAAAACACGTAGACACCCTCACCCTTGTGGAGCTTAGATATGAAAGAAGAACAGACAGAAGGAGATAAATAAGTAAATATGTATCTAGGACAAATGCTGAGAACAATAAAATGAGAAAGAAGAAAGAAACTATATTCATTGTGAAGTGGGTAGAGAAAAGGCCTCTAGATAAGTTACAACTGAATAAAAATGTCTATGGGGAACTGACGGTGTAATGGAGTGGAGTGCCTGCCTGGTGTACCCGAAGGTCTGGGTCTGTCTTTTGGGGTGTTGTATTTTGTTTTCTAGGTTTGGGGCATTTTGTTGTTGTATTGTGTTTTGGGTTGGTTTTTTTTTTTTTTTTTTGAGAAAAAAAAAAACCTTAAAGTTGGGAGAGTAGGAAGGAGGAGAGGATTTGGGAGGACTCAGAGGAGGGGACGAAAATTATCTAAATATATTTACATTTAAAAATAGTTTTAAATAATAAAAACAAATAAAATAAAAAACTGTGGAGGCACACACCTGTCATCCCAGCACTTGGGAGGTAGAGGCAGGAGGATTTCGGGTTTAAGGTCTTTCTCAACTACATACAGAATTCAAGGCCAGCGTGAACCACATTAAGACCCTTTCTCAAAAAAGAAAAAGACAGGAAAGGAAGAGAAAGGGGGAGGGTGGGGAGGGGTGGGGAGGGGTGGGGGAACAAACGTTGCTGACTATCTAAGGCAAAAGTATTCTAGGTACAGGAGTCAGCGAGGTCAGAGGCCCTGTAACGTGATTCTATCCAGAAGGTTAAGAGAAAGCAAGGCAGCCCTGATGTCCCACGGGAGGGACAGAGTGGTCGTGAGGTGACGGGAACAGACGGTATGGCAAGCGAGAAAGGCAGATCACAAGAGCCTAATAGAAGCTAGCACTCGTCTAAGTCAGGACAGTTCTGAGTTAAAGGAGACATGATTAATAATTACCTATGGATAGATACTAGGCACAAATCAGGAGTGATTTGTGTGTATAGTAAAATGGGGAAAGAAAAATATATATAAATTGTAAAGCGGGTAGAGGAAGAACAAAACTTTATATGGGGAACTGGACTGTAATAAAGTAAGATGGATAAAGTAGGAAGCATGGTCCATCTATCTCCAAGTCTTTGTGAAGTCCCTGGCTTTCTTCTCTGAATGAGCTAGGAAGTGTGAGAATAGGTACGTGCAGGGAGGGAGGGCGTCCCAGATGCAATGTTGAGAAGCATCTCCACATTAATAAAGCAGAAATGGGTTATCATAAAAGACGTTATGCATGCCAATCTTATTTATTTATTTATTTATTTATTTATTTACTGTGTGTGGGCTCATGCCATTGCGCAAGTGTGGAGGTCAGAGGACAACTTGTGGGAATCAGCCTCCCTCCGCCATCTGGGTTTCAGGATCAAACTCGGGTTGGTAGGCTTGGTGGCCAGCACCATTACCTAAGGAGCCATCTCGTGGGCCCCATGTTCTGATATTTATCCTGAGAATGGTATTCCCTAAACTTAATGTCAGGCTCGCTAACGCTATCTCCCTAAGAAATTTACAACATGCCACTGTTAAACGGGAAAACTGATGCACAGAATATTTAAGTAATTCTCCTTGAGTTCACGAAATATGCAAGTGCAGAGTCACCACCGGGGTTCTGACACCAGAAGCTCTGCCATAACTCAGTGACGGCTACTTCTCTTCCCAGCACCTCCTAAAGCAAATGCATCCAAACACCGATACTGTCCCAGAAACACAGCTCCCAAGACCTCGGTGACAGGAGCCATCCATCTTTCTTCTCATGTACAGTTTTAAACTTTATTTGTTCACCTATCTATTCATGGCACTGGGAATGGAACCCAGGCCCTCAAATACATCAGGCAAGTGTTCTACCACTGAGCTACAGTCCACAGCCCCTAGCAGTTTAGTTCTGTATTTAGAATGGAAATAGCATATTCTTAAGGAAAGTGTGGACACAAGAGATTTCTCTCCAATATTGCATCTGTGCCATAAGGCTTACACACTGCCTCAGAGTACCTGGTTATCAGGACTCATGTACCCTATATTCATTGTCTTGACAGTGACAGAAAAAAAAACATGGAAAATAAAATATAAATAAACAGACTCAGAAGAAAGGTTGAGTTCTTGGATGGACTCTTGCCTAGACACGCACTCCAAGAAAACCTTCTGGCCAAACTAACATCTCATAATGTTTCATTTAGCAGTTGAAAGGCCAGGCAACTTGTCTCTAAACACAATACAAAAAGATGTCTATGGCTCATGCACCCTGTCAGCTGAGATGGAAACACAGGCTTGGCTGGTAGAACCAAAGGCTCTCTTTGTAGGCTTCCTTCCCGTGGGCTTACCAGGTGCACAAGAACTTAAAGCAGTCTGTGGAAATGTAACGGGTGACATCTAGGGAAATGTCTAAACTGATTGTTAAAGTCAAAAGTCCTCAGTTTTAAAGGTATTTTTATTTTAAATACATGTGGCATGTGATCACTGTATGTATTTACAAGATAAAGAGGCGTTTGAGTGTTTGTGGTACAGCGTGTGATGACAGGACCCCATTACCTGCATCCATCACCATTTGGTTGTGTTGGCAACACAGGGCACCCTCCCTACCAACAGCACTTCTCCTCATCTGAAGCCTACAGTCGAGTCTTCTCAGCCGTCTTTACTCTTACTGCCACAGAGCATTACCAGTTCCTCCCTCCCAGCTGTCTGGATCCTTCAGCCATCCTCTCGGTCTCATCCACCCTCCCCTGTTTCCTGGTAGCCCCTATTCTGCTCTGAGCTCATCTGAGACCATTTTCCAGCTTCTAACAGCGATAAAATGCTCTCCTTACCTCATAGCTTATTTTGCTCAACATAACACATTTTAGTCCATCCATATCACCATGAACAATGGGGCAAATTCCCCACTCTTATGGGGCTTACACATAAAGTATACCTACTATGAAATAGTTCCACTGAATCAAATTAATGGAGAATTTTATTATTTGTCCCTAATTTAAAATATAAGTCTTGAGCATATTCACACTGTCCAAAATCATTGCCTGGATGCATGCCTATTTGCCAAATATGGAATGTTATGCCTCTGTATATGTGTGTTTTTTTGTCATATAAAGGAACTTTGCAGAATGTATGTTAAAAAAAAGGGGGGGGACCTGAGCACTGTGAGGGTTTAGCTCACAGGAAGACTTAAATCTTATGTTCTCAGAGTTAAATGTCTGGAGTTTACTGGAATTTCTCCTTAAAGGGTCTTTCTCCAAATATTGCCAGAGATCTGTTTGTTTATAGAAATATTTATAAAAATTTCGGTACTAGCCCATCATTTAAGTGCCATAATATAAGTTAGACATCCTGTAGCAGATACATACTAAAAATGTGCTCCAGTGACAGCTCTTGACTCCATCCAAGTGAGCACACGCACACCACTGTAACCAAGACACAAAGTGAGCACACGCACACCACTGTGACCAAGACACAAAGTGAGCACACGCACACCACTGTAACCAAGACAGAGTGCTTCCAGCTCCAGGACACCCCCACTCACCATCGGAACCCTGAAGAAGCCCTTTCCTGACTTCTGATGATGGGAGTGTGTCCACTTTTCTGCTTCATTTCTGTGGATTCAGCTCATGCGATCTCTTCTTCTGTGTGTGACTTCTTTGTCTCGCCATCACGCCTCTGACAGTCATCACGGGCTGGTGTTGGGCAACGGCTCATTCGTTCTCACCGTGGGTTAGTACCTCTTTCTGTGAATAGGGACTTAAATAGTTTTCAGTTGTTATGAGATGTGCACATGTGACATTCTCACATGTGTTCTTGTGCACACATGTATGCACGTCTGTAGCATGTATAGGTATATACTCAATAGACACAACATAATTCTTTATACTAATACATTTATATTTTAATTAACAAGTTTGAGGAACTGTATCAGAACATGGTATAGAATTATAATGGAGGTAGAATTTTTGAGGAAGATTTTTTTTTTCTGATTCAAAAACTTTACCTATCCATGCAGCCTGGTGTAAACTTTGTCTGTTTCACTTCCTGGCCTCTCAAGGACATCTTGTTATTTCTCCCCATGTGGATAATCCCGAGTCAGCTCACACGCTGTCCAGGCATCTGAGAAAGCAGAGGGAAACTGAGGAAAGTTGTGAGTTCAAGTTACACATGTTCTTTGATGATACAGGCAAATATTAATAGTCTGAATCCCAGGAAGTTTTAGAATCTGTTTGTTTGTTTGTTTGTTTGTTTGTTTGTTTGTTTGTTTGTTTGTGATAGGGCCTCACTATGTAGTTCTGTCTAGTCTGGAACTCACTGTGTAGACCAGGCGAGCTTATAACTCACCAAGATACAACTGCCTCTCCCTTCCAAGTACTAGGACTAAAGGCCACCTGGCTTGTTGAACTTTTTGAAACCATAGAACACAGAAAAAAATATACTATTTTTAATGTAAAACACCTATAAAAACATCTCTTTGAAAACATATTTCTCCCAGAATAATAAATCCAGCGGAAGTTCCAGCAGTCAAATTAATCTCAAAACATACAGAGAGAAGTAAAGTTTGGCTTCAGTTTTTACAGACAGTATTCCTTGTAAACCATAAGGCTCACACACCGTGAAGCGCAGGTTAGGAGGAACTGGGTAAAGATACACACACACTGTGAAGTGCAGGTTAGGAGACACTGGGTAAAGGCACACACACCGTGAAGTACAGGTTAGAAGGTCCTGGGTAAAGACACACACACACTGTGAAGTGCAGGTTGGGAGGCCCTGGGTAAAGACACACACACCGTGAAGCACAGGTTAGGAGGTCCTGGGTAAAGACACACACCGTGAAGCACAGGTTAGGAGGTCCTGGGTAAAGGCACACACACCGTGAAGTGCAGGTTAGGAGGTCCTGGGTAAAGGCACACACACTGTGAAGTGCAGGTTAGGAGGCCCTGGGTAAAGGCACACACACCGTGAAGTGCAGGTTAGGAGGCACTGGGTAGAGCTGATACATCTCTAACAGTCAGAAGTGGGTTGATGGGGTTCTCCAGACAATTTCTCTGAGGTTATTTTTGCAAAGTGGCATGCCCCAGGTCTGCCCGGTTCTCGGTAATCGGGTAATCACTGCACCACACTAACACAAGATGAGTACGACCGAGAGGATTAATAGTAAAAACTTTCTAAATTATAAAACATAAGCAAAAATCTGAAAGAAATAATTCATTTTTAGCCACCAAAATGTACATCACAGCATCCCCAAAACCAAATTTATCTAAATGCAGTCCACATACTAAGTAGAAGTATCCACAAGTACATTTGGTCACTCCTCACCAAAACTGAACAAATTTTCAACTCTTTGTCCCATGCTTAGCCATGTTCATTACAGTGACTTTCAAGCAGTGAGAAGAGGCACATCAGGCAGCCAGAGTTTTAAGTGGCATTCATGTTTCTAGGAAGGGAAAGAAGGGAAACCTAGCCCTCTTATCTTTAGAGAAGGTTCATGCTAATCAGTAATTAGTCTCTAAAGCTCTTAAAAGATAAAAATATTACAAACTAGAAATATTCAATATGAATGTTTCTATACTTCATATTTGTTTGGATGGGCCGATTAAGTTACATAATCATAAGTAAAAGAAGTGACTTTCCTCCACTAATACTGAAAAGGTCGGGGACTTCTTTCACAGCTGTAAGGAGGACCAAGGGGCAGCAAGAGGGGAGGCCAGTGGAGGAGAGAAATGCCTGCTGTGCTCCATTGGTTTACCACTGTGTGCACACACATGCCTGGAACCCTGTGGCACAATCTTCTCTGCACACACAGACCTTTTCACACTGCTGGAGAGAAGC
>CABHPQ010141491.1:0-20970 GCA_902168405.1 Peromyscus aztecus
CTTGATCCTGTACAGGTCTTATGCAGAGAACCTAAGCTGTTGCTAGTTCATTAGTGCAAAGGAGTTTTGAATTTATTGTGTAAATACCTGTATAACACCCATCAATATTTCTCTCACTGAAGTTCAGTAGTCTATTACAGACAGTTGTAACTTAAGCCAAAGAATATAGCCTGGATACCAAATAGGGACGAGAAGAGCTTATCCAAGAATTAAAGATGATTCAACACTCATTTTTTCCAATGCAGAGTAAAGGCTTTTACATTCCAACACTCATCTAGGCAATGTAGTCAAATAATAAGAGAGATTTGCGGGTTAGGGTACAAATCATTTTCTTAGCACACCAAGAATCATATCATAGCTTGGCAACTACAAAGAATAATAGCCTCACTAATGTATAGTCCTTCCTCTACAGGATTTTATACCAACAACCCTCTTATATATGTAGTCCATCCTGTGCTGAAAATAATTTTTAGATGAAGGAAATATCAGTTATTCAGACATACAACTTCATAAATTGTCCATTTGTATTGTACTTTGAGTCAATTTGATATCATTTATTGGGTATTAATTGTATAGTCACCGGGCTACATCTTTAGACTATGTATGGCTACCAGTTTAATTCAGTTTGTGTTGACCTCATGTCCTTCCCATATATACTTGCTGTGGTTTCTATTCTCTCCCACTTGACTAATATTGAAGACAATTCTAACACTTAGAAACTTAGCCCTCAAGCTACTGTGCCCAAGAAATCAGAATCTATTTCTGTGTCATATGTTATAATTAGGCAATGGAACCCTTGGAAGTCAGCTGAATTGTCCTTACTGCTTTCTTGGAATTACTTAACAACTAGGAACTTTAAACTTTCCTAGAACACTAATCATTAAAATTGTTTTTCATTTATATATTGCTACAGAAACTTTTAGGCAAATACCCAGGAACCAATAATGGTTTAGAATGAAATGTTCTGTTGTGGTGAGTGGCAACTAGAAAAACTCTATCATGTGTTTTTCTAGACTACAGTAAATTATCAGAAGTTGAAAAGTTAAAGTTTGAAAAGTAAATGTTGGAAACAATCTTGAGGAAGAGTATATTAATATTTACACGTATAAATATTGGGTTCACCCTGTCCCTCAATGAAAGAAAATTCAAGAATAACCATTATAATGGAGTTTTTTTTTTCTTAAACAATGTCAAGGGCAAAAAGGAAAGACAAAAACCACAAGAAAAAAAACACACTTTTTCCAGTTGAGCATAAAGTCAAGTCATTAAAAACCATGAAATGAGCCACCCCGCTAAAGATTTTTTTTTTTTTTTTTGGTTTTTCAAGACAGGGTTTCTCTGTGTAGCTTTGCACCTTTCCTGGAACTCACTTGGTAGCCCAGGCTGGCCTCGAACTCACAGAGATCCACCTGGCTCTGCCTCCCGAGTGCTGGGATTAAAGGCATGTGCCACCACCACCCGGCACTGCTAAAGATTTTGCCATACTAGTTGTAAAAGACCCTAAATTATTTCTAAACTGAACACCTATGAAAAATCTCTTCATGGGAGATTAAACATTTTCTTTTCTATATTGAATTCGAGTTGGCTAAAGTTACCTGGACCTACTTATATTACAGACTATTGGGGTAGGTGCAACGGACAAGGTTTGCAACTAATGAATTCCGAGGCAGCACTTTGCTTGTTTAGTCTCAGTGTGACTCGGGCTCACTCAGTCTTAGTTTGCTTGACGTTAAACCACTCAGTGATGATAGTACCCAGAACATCAAGCTGTTGTAGCAATTAAATGAGTTGAAGCGTGAAGGTATTTGCATGCTTGGCACATATTTGCTCAATAAACATCAGCTGGTATCATTTTCTCTGATACTAGTTATGATCTAGCAATGCTGGCATCTACATTGGAACTTAACCGGGGTGATCATATGCCTGGAAAACAAAGCTTGGGCTGGATGTTTAACAGACACTAGTTAATTTACAATTCATGTGACAGCAGAATTCTCAGAGAATTTGGGCATCTGGAGCCTGATGCCTTTATTGTAGACTGCCAAGCTGCCCTGCAGTGCCACTGTAAGCTACTCTGCTCAGGACTGTAGTAGTAGACCTCAAAGAAATAGCTCAACTTGAAAATGTGTGTGCCCAAGAAACACTATACACTAAGTGATAAGTGTCTGTGGTCCCTGTAAAGGTAGTAAGATGAAAGACTGACTACCT
This sequence comes from Peromyscus aztecus, assembly GCA_902168405.1. Taxonomy (NCBI): domain Eukaryota; kingdom Metazoa; phylum Chordata; class Mammalia; order Rodentia; family Cricetidae; genus Peromyscus; species Peromyscus aztecus. Next base: position 2,209 of record CABHPQ010141491.1, read on the forward strand.
GTGCAAAAGCAGGAAACATGAAAATACTAAGAAGCACGATTTCACAAATAAGTGTGGCAGGTCTCCAGGCAAAACTCAAATATATTCTTTAAGGCAGCTTGAGGACTTTTGAGGACAAATCTCTTCTAATCATCATGGAGTACATGCCTAAGATTGACTTCTTTTTATGATAATGAAATACATCTGCTCCTGGCAGCACCAATCTACTTCATAAAAGGATGATGGGCATCGAAGAAACTCCATAGGAGTTTGTTTTCATTGTGGCAAGATTAGCAATTTGGGCAAGAAACTGTTTTTGCCTTGACTGCTTGACTGTGTGCTGTGCAGACTGGACATGCAGGACCCACAGGAAAGTGACTGCTGAACTTTCCCAAAACAAGGCAGGACAGTCCTTTGGGATTCCTGCTTCACAGAAGAGTCTGCCAGACATTCTGCAGGACACAGAGGAGAGGGACTAACAAACTTTGCCAGTACAAGGCAGGACAGTCCTTCAAATTTCCTGCTTCATTGAAAAGTCTGCCTGATACTCTAGGTCTATAGGCTGAAGATGGAAGCCCCAACATGGAAAATAACTTTGGGTGATTGTCCAGGCACCCAAATATCTCTAATGTTAGGTAATATTTTATCCTACTGTGGTCTTGGATGAAGTTGAAGACTAGATAATTATACTTGCAGTTTTCCTTAATTAAGAAAGTAAATTAGGTATAAAACTTTGGAGTCACTGAGATGGGATGGATCTTGGAATGTTTCCTCTGAATTTGCTAAATACCAATGGATTGAATATTGTAAATGTAATTCTTGATAACTTTTTTGTAGTATGTAGTTGTCTTCCTTCTTAATTGGTAGTTTCTGGAAACACTCTCACAGACTTACCCTCCTCAGTCAAATCAACTTGACAATCAAGATTAGCCATTGAAAGCATTGAATATCCAACCCTTCAGCAGAAATAAGTATTTCTGTGAAATCATTGACAGTGAAACAGAACACCCAGTCATCGCTTAAATGACACACAAACTTTATAGGTATATAATGGTTATTATATTTAGGGATTTTCTTTTTAATTTATATGACAAAATGTTTCATTTTCATGATTCTGAAAAATCAAAACTATATATTATATTTCAGATTTCTTCAAATATACACATGAATTCACCTGTAAAAACACGTGTACATTCATGAATCGGAAAAGAACACTTACTGTCATTTCATTCATGCTCAGAAGCATGGGGCTAGGTGGCAAGGTGCCAAGGCGAAATCTGAACCCTTCTTCTAAAGTCATTCCCCAGAACTGGCTATAGTTCTGTGCTGTCCATCTACCTTACAAATGAAGCAGAAAAATACATATAGGTTACACTGATATCACTCATAAACACATGTTTATTTCTAGGTTTGAAAATTATATAGTAATGGGATCTCAAAATACACGAATGATCAGTACAGGGTAGATAGTCTACATATAGATGCAACACTGATTTTTTTTTTTTCTAAAATCAAGTACATGAAACACTAGTTTTGGATTTGGCCTATTTCAGTTATGATTGATATAAGAAACATGGGGCCATGTAATTATATGTTGAAACCAGGAACATGAGATCTTTATATTATATAAAAGGATTAAGTATAATAATGCTAATATATGCAGTTTCCTTTAAATGTGCATAATTGCTCTTTAGAGGGGAATCTGACACCACAGACAAGAACTTACAGGTTAAAGAGGATGATCTGTGCCTTCAGAAATTACATTCTAAGTTTCTCAGTGAAACAGAAGTGCCCATGAAAAATTAAAACTTAGCTAGCTATACATTTCATTTTTGCAGTATTTGAACCTAGGACTGCGTGCATACAGGCAAGTACTCCACCATTGAGTGGCTGTTTGGCAACCTTCATCATCCTGCTTTAAAGAGATTATATCAGCAACTGTTAATTAGACATTAAGTTAACTGAGTTAATTTGTATCCAGTGTTAACCACTAATAGTTACTGGCAAACATATTAAGTCCATTATTTAGAAATTACCTATTAAAATGCATGTTTTTCTAGAGACTTATTTTTTTAACCTTGATTAGAAAATAATGCCTTATTTTCAAAATGTGATAAGGAAATTTGAAGGTGGAATTCTCCAGTAGGTGATAGTGGTTGAACACTGGACACTTGACAGGCATCAAAACATTGCTCATCCAAACCATCTGCATTGCAGACAAACGCTTTCAGTATATAAAACAGGTCTATGCTAAACTCTGTTGTGTTTATTATCAAAATTACTTATAATGTGACAAGCTCTTTTGAGTGATTAGAAATTCAACTCAATTCTCAGTAATATTTTTAGAGCAAAATCTGCAACACCTAAGGAATTTCAAGGTGGAAACCTCTGGACTTGTATTGTACGTGTCATGTTATTTAAAAAACAAAAGAACCTGTTGGGCAAAGTGATTTGGGGGGCAGGAGATGCCCTGCATTAGTAGTCTCCAAATAGGTAAGAGACATCGAGGGATCATTTAACAAGAACTCAATTTGATGAAAAGAAGAAGCATTTAAAAAATATAAGATAGAGGGACTTTTCTGGAGTGGTGGCTCCAGCCTTTAATCCCATAACTCTAGAGGTTCTATGAGTTCAAGGCCAGTCTGGTCTATACAGTGAGTTCTAGGCCAGTCAAGGATGTATAGTAAGACAGTCAAGAGTGATGGTTCAGCTGTGGTTAGGAGCATTTGCTGCTTTTGCAAAAGACTAGAATTCAGTTCTCAGCACCCACATGGTGGCTCATAATTCTTGATCCAATGGATTCTGGGTCCTCTTCTAGTTTCTGCAGGTACTACAGACCATATGTAGTGTGCATATATACATGCAGGCAAAACACTCATACACATAAACAGATAAATCTACATAAATAAATACACCTAAAAAAACAAAACAAATAACAACAAAAACAATAAGAGTAGAGATCTTCCTCTTACTGGATGAGGGCATGCAATGACTCCACTTCCCCTAGAGTTCCTGCAAGGCATGTGGCATCTTTGAGTTCAATTCTGGGGAAATGATATCCTTGAGACCCAGTAAATCCAAGAAAGTCAAGATAAAAAGCCAGTAATAGAAGAAATATGAGAAAGAGTTATGGACCAAAGAACTAAGACTAGGTGGGTTTTTGTCCACAAAGAAGCCAGAGCAAAGAGAAACACCCAGCATTGGTGTAGAGCCACATCCTTCCAGGAAGAATCATGAGGACCTAAGCACCTGGCCCTGTAAGAACTTGGAGAATTTGTTGGCTCTGCTGGAAACCCAAATTTCAGGCTGAATTTAACCACTAAAGAGGGAATTGGACCATCAGCAAATACTAGAAGAATGTGGGAAAATCTAAAATGGAGAGAATTCCGGTGCTCATGATGTTACATCCCTGCATTGCTTCAAGGAGTACATAATCAGACTATGGATCCGTAGAACCAGACTGAGAGAATAGCTGAGAGCTGTGCAAAAAGTTTTTGTGAGACTCCTAACAGTGGGAGTGGAGGTGTCTCTGACTCTTTTACTTGCTCCTGGGACCCTTTTCCTCCTCCTGGGTTGTCTTGTCCAGCTTTGATATGAGGGTGTTTGCCTAGTCTTATTGTGTCTTGTTATGTCTGTTCTGTTGATATCCCTAAGAGGCCTGCTCTTTTCTGAAGGGAAATGGAGGAGGAGTGGAACTGAGAGAGAGGAGAGGTGTCAGGAGGTGGAGGAATTTAGGGAAGGGAAACTTCTATCAGGATGTATTATATGAGAAAAAATAAACAAGATTCAAGAATGAGAAAAAAAGTAAACTCAGCCTGCCTAAATCCACCATCAAGGAACAGAGGCACATCAGCCCTCAGGCACAGCTCCAGAGAAAGGGTAAAGGGACTTAAAGCTGGAACATCTGTACAACTCATCATCACCCAACCCTCTCTATTACAACAAGAGCAAGAAATCCACTAGGATTCAGGGGAGACTCTAATAGAGCTTACATCACTGCTTCCAGAGCAGACCACAAACAGTGTAGACAGAAACTAAAGTGTTGTAAGAACTGAAAGAGGGGAGTGTCCTGGATAGCTTTAAATTGAACTACTTGGGAAGAGGCAAAGCTGATTGAAGAACTGTCTCAATTGAGTAAATCTATGGGGCATTTTCTTGATTGTTATTGATGCAGGAGAATCCAGCCCTCCATGAGCTGTGCTATTCCTGGCCAGATGGGCCTAGGGTATATAAGGTAGCTATACCTAAGAGCAAAACCAAAAGGCAGTTTTCTTCCATAGTCTCTGCTTCAGTTCCTGCCTTCAGATTCCTGCCTTGAGTTCCTGTCTTGGCTTTCCTCCATGATGAATTGTGAGCTATAAGCCAAATAAACTCTTTCCTTCTCAGTCATTTTTGACCAGAATTTTATCACAGTAACACAGAAGCAGACATGGGCAGAGATTACTAACACTCCTTTAAGATGAATTGCTAAACGGTCTTATTAATAAAAAAAAACCTGGGAGCCAGATATTGGGGTGAACACTGAAATATCAGAGAAACAGAACAAGCCACATCCAACCTTACCTCGCCAATTCCTCAGCTGATCTTTTTTCTTCAAACTGGAAGCCTCTGTGCCTCATCCGAATGGATCTCAGCTGAACTGCTGCTAAAAGCTAATAGCTTAACAAGACTCTAGTTCCTGGTCCTCATGCTTCCTGCCTTTCTGCTTCCTGTCATCACTTCCTGGGATTAAAGGGATATGTCACCATGCCTGGCTGTTTCCAGTGTGGCCTTGAACTTACAGAGATCCAGATGGCTTTCTGCCTCCGGAATGCTAGGATTAAAGGCATGTGCTACCACTGCCTAAACCTATGTTTAATATAGTGGCTCTTCTGTTCTCTGACCTCCAGATAAGTTTATTGGGGTGCACAATATATCAACCACACACTCCCATCTAGACCATGTCACAACGAGGCTGTGCAGATGGTGTTTATGATGAACCTTGGCATAGTATCTTGATGAATAGAGCTAAGCTGTCACCAAGACCTTGATCAAACCATCATAATCTTTACTACAGTAGATTTCCCCCTAAATATAGTTCCTAATGAATCCAGCACACAAGGAGAATGCACATAAAATAAACAAAAGCAAAAGGAAAGGGGGACTTTTAAAAACTGGAGGACATATCCTCTCCAGTGGAGGTGAAAAACACACAAAGAAACAAAACTTATGAAACACCATTTCACCTTGACATACCCACAGTTGATAGATTTTTCAGTACTGCAAAACAAAGATAGCAAGCTAGCATAATTGCCAGAGGAAAATTTCAGAGTTCTACTTTTTATAAGGTTCCATGACCAAAAGAAACTCAAATAAACAGATGAGAAATATATTTTAAGATGTGTACAAAAACAGTTATGAAATCAAGACAGACAACAAAATTACCAAAGTGAGTGAAAGAATAAGTAACTAGGAGGAAAAAATTTAAAACACCAGAAAAATTCAGCCAGGAAATTAAGATCCTGAAAAAGAACCAAATAACACCCTTACTCAACCCAACTAGAGGGTAACAAATAAAAAGCTCTGCACTATGTCTGAGTTACTACATTTGGCGTGGTTGGCCTATGAGGTCCTGTACAGTCACAGCTATAACAGTCTATTTCCATTGCTCTTTCTTACCCTCTAGAACTGAACACTAAGACTCTATTGCTGAAAATACCAGATGCTGGATACACATTGCAAAAATCAATCTGATACAGACCTGAAAACTTTGTATCTATTGAATAGCTTACATAGTGCTAGAAGGTGCTTAGCATGCTACCAGAGGAGAAAAAATCATCAATAGCACCAAGATACTCATCTTTTGAGCTACACTAATGACTGGCCTGCCAAGACATGCCCACTGATGCAATAGTGGCACAAACATCATGGGAGTAACCAATCACTTCTGCTTAGATATAAGTACCATTCCACAGGATCAAACCCATACCTGTCATCATTGTCAGACCAAGAACCTATGACTAAACAGATCATAGGCCCTAGGAGATAAAAAGGCTATAAATGTTGCTAAAGGACTTGGTATTAAACTGACTCCTAACGACTTATATTTAGACCCATAGATTAATACTTCTCTTATCCTTCATGAGAGATACTCCTAATTGCAGTAGATTGTGGTTAAGACAATTACCCACAACTGGTCAAAGCACAGAAAATAAGAGACTACAGACTGTTCAACACTAAAGGAAACATAACATCACAAACCACATCCCAAGTGGCAAGAGATAACTATAAGGAAACATAATCTTTGGACATAGGAAGGCAACTGCACACATGAACTTACAGGATTTCAGCAGCATGAATAAAACTCATAAAAGCCCAAGCCAGACCAAATCTCAGTAATCAGAGAAGAGCTGGGCACACAGTCTGATTCTTTACTGTGGAGCTATTGGTAATTATTAGGTATTGGAAAAGGGAGAAACTTTTCCCTAAGAGTTCCTTGTAAGTCAGCCACCACTCTCTAGTAGAATACCACATAGCCAGGTATATTTGAGATTTGTTGGAGAGAAGTGAATATGATCAAAACACATATGAAACTTTCAAAGAACTAATAAAATTTTAAAAAGGAAAGCCCCAGCTTAATCCATTCCAAATTACTGACATGCATAAATTAAGAGAACGTGTTTTGTTCTTAGTTTAGTTTCTCAGGCAGAGTCTCACTCTGTAGCCCAGACTGGCTATTTCATACTCAGATTGACCTCAAACTCATAGTGATCTTCCTGCCTCAGTCTCTCAATGACTGGAATTGTGAGCTTGAGCTACCAAGCATGATTAAGAGTGAGCTTGAAAGTGTTGAGTCTGGAGTGTTTTCTTCACAAGCTTCAGATAAATATAACAGGTATGTGTCTCCTTTAGTGTTCTAACTCACTGAGGATTATTTGTACAATTTTAATGTGTCTTTATGTTCTGACCTTTTTTAATGGTATAGCTTGTTGGCTCTTCAGGTAGAAGATAAATTAGTTTAGGGAAAATATTTATTTATATTTTCAGCAATGCAATAAAAGGAAGACATTTTTTGCTAGTCACTGCCATGAAAAATGATACAGAGAAGTGTGACATAGTCTATCAAGTCTGTGATACCAGAGCTTCGGAGGGTGAACAAGAAAGATTGTCTCTACTTTTAGATCATCCTGGACTATGCAGCAAAATGCTGTCTCAATAAATAAATAAACACATGAATAAATAAAGTGGATAAATATGCACTATAGTTTATAATGTACAATACATACAGACCTGAGCTTAAAATACAGTGAAGATTTGGAGAAGCAAAGCTTGTATATTTGTAAGTCACATGTTCTAAGGTTTTATACAAAAGTAGAAAGTCTATGCCTTATAAATAGCCATTTATACTCAAATAAGCAAATAAGAGAAGGAAAACTCTTCTTCCGAGGAAGGCAGGTGTCCAACAATATCTATGTTCTTAAGACTGTTTGCTTTCCAGCTTGCTTAAGAGTGGTTCCCATGCATGCTGTAACAGTTGGAAGCTGGGAAGTTCATTTATGACTTCTTGGAAATGTGTGCTGCTTAGGCAGAGCATTTGAATCCTTTAAGAAACCTGACTAGGGTCATTTATCAAGATGACACATACTCTTGTGTTTGTTAGGCATTTTTAATGACTTGGATATAATTTAGGCACAGGAAACCATAATTGGTTTCCCTAGAAATACTCAGGTGTCATCAAGCTATCACCTAAAACACTGGTTAAACAAACATCATACAGAGAACTTGAGAATGACTTCAGAATACCAATGTCAAAAAATGTGACTTTCTGTGCTTTGCGTCTTCCAGGAAAATACTTTAGATACATTGAAATCCAGTGTTAGCATTGTCCTGAGAGACATAAAATTTTATACCTGAAAGAAATAGTACTTATATTCAAAAAAATGTATCTCAGGGGCCTTTGAGATAGGTCAGAAGGTAATGGATACTACCAAGTCTGATTTAGGGAGCCCAATGCCAGGGATCCAATGGTGGAAGGGGAGAGCCCACTCCCAGTAGTTTTGCTTTGATAGTAGACATGAGCTACAGCATGAGCACCATAGCACAACCATCCTGCTCCCACACTCCTCCACACACACAAATTTCTAAAATTGTAATTTCAAAAGGTCTTTAAAAGTACACATCTCAAAATTACTTCACTTTTCTAGTTGCTTCAATATGGTCTTTTTATGTCCGGTATTTTGCAGAATGTCAATAATGTTGCCAGTGGCATATAGACTGGTAAGTGGCAGTGGAGAAATTTTAAGGCATAGATTATCCAAGTTATTCCACTTTCATTCAGTTCTGTAAAGAAAACAAATGTGAGTGTCTACATCGGATTCCCTTGTATGTAAGTGGAGAAGCAACCTAATTTAATAGTCTTCAGCTGAGCAAACAGATATTCCTAGTGTTTCTTGGTCATTTTTAATTTTGAAGTTGCTAGCAACATAGTATACCTCCACATTGATGTCAGTGTAACTAAAACTGGTTAAATGTCAGTCATTTCCATGAAACTGTAGATTAGTGCTATACTACGGGTGCTGGCAAGAGCGAACACCATCTGGTTGAGTTCATTGTCTACCTAGGATAGGTGAGCATGGGTTTAGCTTGGTTAAGGCAGTAACAGGGAGAAAATGAGTCAGTCTTTTCAACTTTTCTGATTTTACAGTGGGCTGTTCTCTCAGTCTCTCAAAACCACACAATGACACTGATCTTTCCTAGCATTCTAAGGCTAACATTTATGCTTTAATTTTTACTTACACATTATATTTTAACCATTTAATGTTCACCTTGTACATCTTAAATGCACGTGTTTCTAAAAATCTTCCTTCATGTTTCTTTCCCAATCTTTCTTTATAATTAATGGCCATGGTTAGAAGTAAATGACACACAGTATGTTTTGAGTAAATGAGAATGCCAAGAAGCCTATACTGAAAGATGAACTTACCCATAATCCCCTTTATTGATGTGGTCAATTAACTCTGGATGAACAAGGCACACATGCTGGGAACATTTCCATTGCTGACCTGAGCATGTACTGTAAAGACAAAAAAATTTACAAAAGTCCTTTGACCTTTACAGAATATGTTCTCAGAACAGTAACAAGAGTGGTACATTGTTAAGTAAGTCATGGAACAAATTTCTTGACTAATGTTAGCCATGTGGCTGTTTGATTGTTGGAGAAAATAAATCATAAAACCTGCATTAAGTGCTAGTCAATGTGCTCTTATCCTCTTAAGTAACTACATTTGACATGATCCCATATTCACTAAAGTTTAAAAGTAAATTAAAATATAGATTTGATATACTTATATTTGAAATTTTTTCTGCAGGCTAATCCAATTTAAGCAGCATGTTATCATGTGTACTTACTGTGCTCAAAAATAACCACGGTTTGTTGGCAGTCTATCAAAACATTTATAATTTAGAATATACTTAATGAGTACTTGATATATGGAGAAGACTTACTATAAAAACATCAAATTTAAAGCTTGCATTAAATACATACATAATTACATTTCCAAAATTATTTTCATGCTTCTGAAAATGTATGTCTTATGGCATGTGATTTTTTGCCTAAATGCGTTTAAATGTATGCTTTAATCAGAAGATTTCCTCTGATTTCCTGAAGAAATACACGGACACTAGAGCTCTGTTCTGTACCACTTAGATCACTTACCAGGAGTTGCAGTTTTCTTTAACTACTGATCCTTCTTCATAATGTTGGCTATCTCTGGAGCAACCTGATAACAGGACATGTAAACAAATGAACATTCTGAACTGAATAAACCATATTCTCATCAAGTCATCTACGATTGTCATTAGTTGTTAGAATGTAAAAAATACTTAGTGCCAATCTGATAGCAGTCTTCATCTGGTTTATGTTAAAGTTTATATACCAAATTCTTCAGTGCTTGTTCTGTGAGGTTTTGTTTTTACAGTGGACATTACATTCCAAAACAGGATTGTAAGACTTGAAAACAAGATTATCAGGGAATTAATCACTAGCTTTGTTTTAAAAAATATTTAAGTTGGTAATGTGTAAACACTGAGTCAATTTATGGCATTTCCTATTTTTAAATTTTAATCAGATCTTATAAATGAGTATAATTACGACAGATGACCCAAGTTCAAAGTTGTAATGCTCCAATACAATGCAGCTCCAATACTGAATTCACCTGACAACTACTTTTTCTCCAGGGTTTTGGGCCATGAGAAAAAAAATCATGCAATCAGTAAAATTGCATTCACTTATTTTGAAGACCCAAGTTCCTTGGAGAATAAATAAATTAAAGAAGGCACCAAAAGATGGAAAGATGTCTGATGTTCATGGATTGTTAGGACTAATATTGTGAAAATGTCAATCTTACCAAAAGCAATTTACAGATTCAATGCAATCCCCATCAAAATTCCAATATAACTCTTCACAGAAATTGAAAAGAAAAAATAATTTTCAATTTCATATGGAAACACAAAAATACCAGGATAGTTAAAACAATCCTGAATTTAAAAAAAATTAAAATACCTATGGAAATCAATGTGGTAGCTCCTCAGGAAGCTGGGAATAATCTACCTCAAAATCCAGCTATATCATTTGTAAGCATCTACAGAAAGGACTATACATCTTTCTACATAGATACTTGCTCATCTGTGTACATTGCTGCTCTATTCATAATAACCAGATATTGGGAATAGCCTAGATGCCCATCAACTATTCAATGGATGATGAAAATGTGATATATTTACACAAAGGAATACTATTCAGTTATGAAGATAAACAGCTATGAAATTTGCATATGAATGGATGAGTTAATTACTACACAGGTGAGGTAGTTTTAATAATGAGTCAAAACAGCTATTACTGGAATAAAGAATCAGATAGTACCATGACATAAAGAATTCTAAGACTGGAGGTTTGTGTCAGTGATAGAGTACTTACTTAACACACAGAACTTCAGTGCTGCTTTGTATATTTTAGATTTATATTAAATGTAGGCTAAGCATCTAAATTGGGGAATTGATACTAGTACATAGAAACCCAGAAATGATAATATACATTATGTATTTCTTAAAACCTAAGACTACATGTCTGTTTCAGCAGTATGTTTAGGCAAGAAAAAGTTGTCCAGGACTGAGCTGAAAGCACTCCAGATGGGAAACATTCAGAAGAAACTGGAAATGAATATCCTGTAAGGAAACAGGGAATTCAATAGAGGTTGAATCTGAAAGAAATGAATTTCTTATGAACCAAAAGGCTGGTACAGTGGTTAGTTTTGTTGTTGTTGTTATTATTTCAATTTGATACACCGAGGGTCATCTGGGAAGAGGAACCCTCAACTGGGAAAATATCTCCATCAGAGTAGCCTGTAGGCAATCCGTGTAACAATTTTAGATTAATGATTGATGTGGGAAGGTCCACAGAGGGCAGTGCCACCAATAGGCAGGTGGTATAGGAAAACACACTGAGAAAGCAACGAGGAACAATCCAGCAAGCAGCACTCCTCCATGTCCTCTGTCTTAGTTCCTGTCTCCAGGTTCCCGCCTTGAATGCCTACCATGACCTCTGGGGATGATGTATTTTAAGCTGTCAAATGAAATAAACCCTTTCCTCTCCAAGTTTCTTTTTTCATGCTGTTTATCAATGTTTAGCAAATAATGGGAAACAAACCCATACAGCCAGTTATGGACATTGCCAGGGATCAAGAGCAAGAAGGCAAAAATCTGGACATTACATCCAATACTGGAGAAATTGTCAAAGACCTCATCAGGAAAGGGTCAGCAGAGTAGCAAAGAGAGAAAGCCTGTCAAAATAAGTTGATGAAAGAAAGCAAAACTTTTCTTTCAGATATTATAAAGAACAGAGTCAAGGAAAAGTCTCTTTTTTTAATTTAATTAAAAGATTTTTTAATTGAATTTAGAAGATTGAGAGATGTGTTTGTCTCTCTCTCTCTCTCTCTCTCTCTCTCTGTGTGTGTGTGTGTGTGTGTGTGTGTGAGAGAGAGAGAGAGAGAGAGAGAGAGAGAGAGAGAGAGAGAGAGAGAGAGAGTTGTAATACAAAAGAAGACTCAAGAAGACATGGGAATACAGGACTCTGAGGTCACAAGAGAGAATCAGTGAGGACCAAGATGGAACTAAGTTGGAGCTATTCCTATGATGATGGAGCCATAAGACAATTGTACTTTTTAGTAAAATGTATATGAACTATCTCCACGTGAGTTCGCCAAATTTTTTGTACATATCATACATATAACAGTTTTGTCAAGAAATTAAAATAAAATAAATTAAAATAAATTAAAAATAAATAAAAATAAATCTAATGACTGCTGAAATTAAGGGAGTCTTACAACTTTAACAGCTTTTAGAATTAGGCAAATCAAATATTTGAAGAGGGAAATAGTTGGTCTCGTTGCTTCAAGAAAAAAGATAATAATATGGTGCCTGTGATTTATTTTAAAATGCTTCATCACAGTGTGTTATAAATATCTGTGCAGCCTGAAGCTGCACTGTAGGAAAGGCAGTCACTTGCTCTAATCAGGAATCTGCACCCCAGGGGTATGCACTAGCATGCATCCTAAGGGGCCAGACTTGAGGGTAGCTGCTTTGAATGCTTACATTATCCACATTTTCAGCACCAGAATTAGCATAGTGAATATAACAAAGGGATTTCATTGGCAAAATTAGTGGCTTGTTAATAAGCACAGTGGATCTACATAGTTTACCTTGGTTAAGTTAATAGTATTCAATTTAGGTGGTGAGCTAAAATATTTCAATGTCACATTGTACCTCTCACCTCACAGTTCATATTTATCTATTATTCGTTAAGGACAAACTGTACACAATCATGGACCTGGTGACCTCAGATTGACCTTTATTCTGCGTACTGTGACATCACTTAAGATGATTTGCCAACTTGACACCTACTCGAAGGGTGATAGGACCTCTGTTAGCAGCAGCACGTGTTCCTCCAATAATTCTTTTTCAAGAAATGAATTCCTAACAGTGCAAAGACTTGACATTTCACCCAGCTTAGAGAAGTTATATGAATGTGCATGTGTGTGTGTGTGTGTGTGTGTGCATTCTCCATGCTGGTGGTTTTTTTTTAGTCTATCACTGGCTTTCTGTATTTGAAATTTGAAATTCTGAAGTTACTAGATGTTACCATCAAATATGATGCTGTACATAAGGAAGGGATGTAATTAATGTATGTTCTACTTCCACTTTATATAAAATTGACATACCTATCTTTAATCCTTAAGATAATGTAAAATTTCAAGTTTTTCATTTAAACAGTTCTTAGGACAGAAATAGAAACCACCATGTAACTAGGTCATATGAAACTAATAAATCACTGTGTAAACATGTAGGAAACATATAACATAGAGGAAATGTGTAAACATAGAGGAAAGTTGCTTTGTATATGAAAAATTAATGTAAATAATAAACTATTTTCTTTTTTAATTAATTTCACGTATTTCTTCAATTTCACATAGTACTCTTTCCAACAAATTATTTCCCAAAGGAAGAGAAAACAAGAGGAAAAATTACCTTTCTTGAGAGCAATTATAGACTAATGTGAACTTTTTTGCTACTAAGTGAAATGGTAATTGCTCCTATCCATAATGAATGGAATAAAAGCTATCGCTGGAACATAAATTCTACCTAAAAAACATCTCGGAGTTGAAATCTTTGAAATACTCCCCCTCTCAAGCAAAAATGAATGTTGAAGAGGTAGCAATTACTTTTCAGAATGGACTACATGTTTTAAGTAAGAGACATCTGAATACGCTTTAGTGTATCGACAGCACTATAGCTGAGTCAGGTATTACAGGCTGACTCTTGTAATCCTGGTAAGTAGGAGGGAGGCTTTGAAGGGAGGCTTGCTGTGAGTTTAAGCCCTGTGTAGACCACACAATGAGATACAGGTCAGCTTGGGTTACAAGGTGAAACCTTGTCTCCTTTGTCATTTCATTGAAATTATGCCATAAACAAAAATGCAAGCATTTAGATAGGCATGCTTTTACATGACACTTAATTTTTTCAGAGACTGCAGTGGCTGTTACCAATATTATTGCTTACTATTTGTGTCATACAAGAGAACCCCATGTGCAGGAAGGCACATTTCCACACAGCAAAACCAAACCAAGCCAAAGTTTTGATGTTTAGCCTCTTGGGAAAGTGTGGCCATGTGACTATGTTCTGTCCAAATAGACAAGAGTGGAGGTGCTATTTTGAACTCCAAAATCTCTTCTTAAGATGTGAAGACTACCCTCATTCTACTTTTATTTATTGGAACTTATGTTTGACTGATGTAGCATGAGAGGTCGATCTGAATTGCAAACACAAGAGCCGTAGTCTAGTGAAGAAATGTAAGAGTGGAGAGCTAGGTGGAATTTAGGCTGAAGAATCCAAGCAAAATACACTTGTGCATTAAAAATATGTACTTTGGGGCTGGTGAGATGATTCTGCAGGTAAAGACACTTACTGCTAAGCCTGACGACCTAAATATCCAAAATCCACACAATAGAAGGAGAAAACCAACTTCTGAAGGTTGTCTTCTGACCTCCGTGTATGCACTGTGGCACAGTTACAGCCAAACACACACACACACACACACACACACACACACACACACACACATACACACACACAAATAATAATAATAATAATAATAATAATAATAATAATAATAGTAATAGTAATGTAAAGAATGAGGGGGTAACGAACGGAGGAATGAGAGCTTAGGGGAGCTGGAGGTTCGAGCTGGAACGGGAACAGAGTGGGAGAACAAGGAAAGAGATACCATGATAAATGAAGGCACCATGGGAATAGGGAGAAGCAGAGTGCTAGGGAGGTTCCCAGGAATCCACAAAGAAGACTCCACCATAGACTACTGGCAATGGTTGAGAGTGTGCCTAAGCTGGCCTACTCTGGTGATCGGTTGGCTGAATAACCTAACTGTCATCATAGACTCCTCATCCAAAGACTGATGGAAGCAGATGCAGAGATCCACAGCCAGGTCCCAGGCTGAGCTCCAGGAATCCAATAGATGAGAGAGAGGAGGGTTTCTATGAGCAAGAGATATCAAGACCACAATAGGAAAAAGTACAGAGACAACTAGCCAAACTAGTGGACACACATGAACTGTGGACCAATTACTGAGGAGCACCCATAGTACTGGACTAGGTCCTCTGGATAAGTGAGACAGTTGTTTAGCTTGAACTGTTTAGGAGGGCCCCAGGCAGTGGGATCCGGACCTGTCAGTAGTGCATGAGCCGGCTTTTTGGAGCCTAGAGCCTACGGTGAGACACTTTATGCAGCCTTGCTGCAGGGAGGAGGGACTTGGACCTACCTCAACTGAATGTACCAGGTTCTGCTGACTCTCCACGGGAGGAGACCTTGCCTTGGAGGAGGTGGGAATGTGGGGTGGGTTGAGGGGAAGGCTGGGTGGTGGGAGGAGGGAGGACAGGAGAATCTGCGGTTGGTTTGTAAAATGAAGAGAAAATCTCTTAATTTAAAAAAAAAGGAAAAAGGAAAATTTTAAAATAAATAAAAATATTTATATTGTGGTTTTCACAAACCCTATGCTAACCTTTTCTGGCACATTATATTTGTTAGTGAAGTATTAACCACTGCAGGCAATCTGCTTTCTAGATGATGTTGTAGGGTTATACTATTGTCCAGATATGTCCCCATATTATTACTCTTTTACAATGGTTCTAGTTGTTTTATAGGCTAAAATCTTCTTACTCACATAGATCATACGTTTCTTAAGATATGGGGCTTTATAATACTCTTTTATTAGCACATTAATGATTACTTCAAGGAGAGATACACTAAAGGCTTTAAGTACTATCAATATCTTTTACCAAACTGTGACTTTGAAAAAAGATGTAAGAGTTACCTATTGAAAATGAAGAAAGACATTTCACTATTCTACCAACGCAGTTTAGTAACTACCTCATGCTTGAAAAAGCACGCTTCATAAAATGTGTTTATTCTTTAAAATTATATAGATAAAGAGCTATAGACAACGAAGTAAAGCTAGGGAGTGGGAAAGGTGATCTTCCCCAAGGAAGAGCAAACCAACTGATTATCAGCACCAAATGGTCAGCTCTGACATCATACACATACAAAAAACATTATATGGACTCAGAAGCTTACATTTAGGAATACATTTATACTGCATTCATGTAATAACAATTATTGAAAAAAGAGACCATGAATTTGAAGGAAGTGGTGTATGGGAGGGTTTAGAGGGAGTAAAGGGAAGGGAGAAATGTTGTAATTATATTATCTCAAAACTAAAACAAATAAGAAGTTACAGCTATGTCAAAATAAAATTATTACTTGGTGAATATGATGTTCAAAAACATAAGAATTTTCTAACTATCAACCCAATACTGTTAGAACCTACATTTAATAGGAATGTAATTTGAAGAAAAACCCATAACTTTACTGCATTTACCATAACCTCTAACTGCATTCTAAATATTACACCAACAGACACATTTGGCCTTCCCTCCTCATCTAGGAAATGTCTCTTTGCAACAGAGACCATTATAGAAAAACAAAACTGATCAAAATGCAGAGTTGTGGAACCCAGTACAAACTACATCTACAACACAACTCCTGCACCTAAGGCTCAGGGACCATTGTGAAGAATGGGTAAAAGATCGTGAGAGCCAAAGGATCAGGGAGTTAGTTGTGAGGTTGTTGCGTATCCTGGGAATATCAGAAGTCATGCCCATAAGGTCTCATTAATATGACTGCCTAAGCATGGGCTTAACAAGGATACTAACTAGTACTAACTAAAGCAATATTTAGTAGGGTCCTTAGGAGTCTTCCTCTTCATATGCTGTAACTAGAACACAGGCAATAAGCATCATCCCCTTTCCATAGTTGCCTACACAATTCATGCAGAGTAACTACCCTATTAAACAAGGGGGCACAAAATAATGGACAGATTAAAGTCTGAAGGGTGTGTGGAAAATCCTTACATGCAATAGTAAGTACTTGATAATCTTAGTTACTAGGGAAGAGGAATAGAAGGGTTAGTAGGCTGATAGGAAACATGCTACCTAAGAAATGCCTGTTAAGCATCTATTGTGTGTAGTAAGTGGTAAGTGAATTTCTATCTACAACATTCAAACATACACTATTTGGGATAATGCTTACAAAAAGAATCTTACCTCTGAATGATTACAGACATAGAGCTCTATACAATGCCCATACATTATCATTGAGTTATTAATATAGATTATCATATAATTTGACTTTATTAGTTCCTTTACTAATCATTTCAATATAACATAATAGACAAATTTAACTACAAAAGCAGCTCTGGACCTTCTTATGCTTTCCAAAAAATCACTGTCTTTCAGATCTAAAATACATACAGTAGTATCCCAGGACTAATGTATACGGTTATGCAAGTTGGGCTTTGGGCACAGACAGAATTCTACTCACAGAAACTATAGATGTCTCTGTATTAAATAAGAAAAGAGGGCCAGGGAAGAAATATGGATTGTGGGATTGAGTGGAAACTACATGTGTTCCAAAGAGTGACACCCCTACTCACATCCAGCACTAAGACACAGAATCATCAAGCCTTCTAGTTCCCCAAGGATAGTTAGCAATTTATATTCCATAGTGAAAACATTGATTTCAAGTGCTTGTAATCCATATTAGTGATATTTTCTATTACATGATCACATTGACTCCAATAATGAGAGTTTCATCTCTTCAGTTTGTTCATATAATTTTTAAAGCATTATCAGGGACCTTCTTATTTAGTAGTTGTGAAGATAATGCATTTACATGACCTATTACTAGTCTTAAAGAAATATAGCTAACATTTCCCCATTATTCATGACATTTACTCTGTACTTTTTTCATTGCAACAATTAATATGCATTATTATTTCTAAAAAGAGAATTGGGGAAATTTGACAGGTAGTATCTGAACAAACATGAAAACATAACACTTATCTAAAATAGCAAGAACTAACTCTAAACATATCCCTGGGCCTACAACTCAATGGTAGAGTGCTTACCTAGCATGCCTGAGGCCCTGGGTTCAATCCCCAATAATGCAAAAAAATCACAAACTAGAATAATATATAAGACTACTATAAAAATATATTAATCTAAAGACTTCTTCAAATAATCTTAGTAAGAGGAGGCATACTCTATACTATTGGATGGAATATCAAACTTCACAAGGGCAATGATCTTGAAGAAGATTTATAACTTCCAGTAGTTACTAGAGATGTGGAAGAATAGGAGCAGTGAGATGTAGAGAACGTTGATAAGTGGTATTGAGTCAAAGTTAAGTAGGAACAGGAAGTCCTGGTGTGCTATTGCACAGCAGGGTGACTACAGACCAAAGCAATGTACCTATATGTCACACTCACTAAAAGAAAGCCTTTGGATGTTTAACCATAAACAAATGATAAGTGTCAAACTTGTTTTAAATGCTATACAATATATATGTATACCAAAACAGTTTTGTGTCAATTAAAAAATAAATTTAATTTAAATAAAATGCTAAGCAATTATTCTCATAGTCTTAGCTTGTTTTAAGTAACAAGATAATTTATTTTAAAGGACTAAGTATCTATCCTGTCATCCTAGAAAGAAAGAAGACAAAGTAAACTGGCTCTTCTAGATGTTAAGACAAAGTGGAAAGCTGTGGGTGGTCGAAAACAAGTCATGAGAAGAAATCCCAACATGAGATAGGAAGAGAAGCTCAACCCATCAGTAATCAGAG
>CABHPQ010141492.1:0-11414 GCA_902168405.1 Peromyscus aztecus
AATCTCTCCTGAGTTGTACCATTTGAGGTCTAATTTTTTGTGGGTCTATTTTGTATACTAAGTAATAAATAGAATCTCCTCTTTGTATTTTTTTTTCAGGAGCAATTTGTAGTCCCCAGCGAGGCAAAACTTTCTTTACTTCTTCAAACATGCTTTCTAAGGGCACCAAACTTTGGATCAGCTAATAAGATATGCATATAATGATAAATTATGGATTGTGGAAATTTCACACAAATTGTCTCCAATGGTTTTTGCACAAAATATTGGCACAGGGTAAGGCTGTTTAACATTCCCTGTTGGAGGACCTTCCATTGATATCTCTTGACTGGCTGGGAATTGTTATAATTAGGTACTGTGAAGCCAATTTTTTCTCTATAATTTTCTTGTAAAATATAGTAAAGAGTCTTTTAAGTGAATAACTATTATAGGCCATTCTTTGGGTATCAGAGAGGGCAAGGGCATCCCAGTCTGTATGGAGTCCATGGGCTTTGTTACTATATTAATAGCTCTCAGATCTGTCAGCATTCTCCAATTACTGGAATTTTTTTCTAATAACAAATACAGGAGAATTCTAAGGGCTGGTATATTCTTCAATGTGTTGAGCATTTAACTGCTCCTGAACCAGCTGTTCTAAAGCTTGTAGCTTCTCTATTGTCAAAGGCCATTGTCCAACCCAGACAGGTTTATTAGTTAGCCATTTTAAAGGTAGGGCTGTTGGTACTTCTGAGAGTTCAACAGCAGTTGTTCTCTGTTTATGTATAGACTGAATGGCGGTGACTGCTTTTTATAGTATGTTATAGTATTATTCCTAGAAACATGCATTGGTCTGTATTCCCTTTCTGATATTGTAGGAATTTTAATCTGGGTATTTCACTGCTGTAACAGATCTCAGCCTCAAAGATTCACTGCTACATTTGCCACATATGGCTTCAGCCTTCCTCTCTGTCCTTCTGGCCCTGTGCATTCAACCCATCTCGAGCTCTGTTTTACTTGAGATAGGGTTCCAATCCCTAGAAATTGAACATCTACCTCTTTTTTTGAGACAGGGTTTCTCTGTGCAATTTTGGTGCCTGTCCTGGATCTTGCTCTGTAGACCAGGCTGGCCTCGAACTCACAGAGATCCATCTGGCCTGGCTCTACCTCTGGAGTGATGGGTTTAAAGGCATGCACTACCACCGCCCAGCTGACATCTACCTCTTGAAGAGGCCAATTTGGATGCCATGATTTTGGTGTAATTATAGTCACATCCACACATGTGTCTACCAGGCCCTCCAGAACAATGCCATTAATTTGACTTCTAAGCTTTGGTCTTTGTTCATTTATGGAAGTCTGCCAAAATATTCATTTTATTGTGTTCTTTGGAACTTTTGATTCATCTGTCAGAGCTGTTCTGTCATCCAGTGCAGTATCATTCTTTACTTTAGACACTGGGTTATTTAATCATCCTGGAGAGGAATTTCCTCTACAGTGGTTGGAAATGTTTGGATTGGACCACACTTAATTTGGGGGCCTGCAAGAGGCCCCCTGAGGTGTTTCCTGCCAGTAAAGGGTTACCTTTTATATCTATTGTTGATCTGTACTCATTGGTCCAAATGCCAGCCTTTGCTGAATCTTCTACATAATCCAGAAGGTTGGGGTCTCCTGTTTGGGTTATTTCTGGAAGGAGTATTGCTTCTAGGAGCACCCTGTGTACAGTTTTTACTTATATGACCTGGTGTACCACAGTTAAAACATTTGGTACCCTGAGGCCTTATTCCACCTCTGGAAATTGCCTCTCCTCTTCAAGCCTCATTACTATAGTTAAGAGACTCAACACTGTTAGATACTGAATCCATTCTTCCAAAGGAGATGATCTGACCTTTAGTGGCATAAGTATTCTTTTGCATTCTGTATTAGCATTGTTAAATGCCAAGGACTCAGTTAATACTTAACTTTTTTTTGTTTTTTTGTTTTTCAAGACAGGGTTTCTCTGTGTAACTTTGTGCCTTTCCTGGAACTCACTCTGTAGTCCAGGCTGGCCTCGAACTCACAGAGATCTGCCTGGCTCTGCCTCCCGAGTGCTGGGATTAAAGGTATGCGCCACCACCACCTGGATAATACTTATCTTAATTCTTTATCTGACACAGCTTTTGTTATAGCTGTGGTCAGTCTTTGTAAAAGATCAGTAAAAAGTTCTTGTGGTCCTTGGAATATCTTTGTGTATAACTCAGTTGCTTTTCCTAGGTCTGGAATTTTTTCCCAAGCAATTAGAGCTGCTGTACAGCATAGGGATATTATATGCTCATCTTAAGTGGCTTGTACATTCCTATCAGCAAAGCATCCCTCACCAAGAATTTGCTCTTGGGAGATGTCAAAACTTCTGATCTTAACCTGTTCCAGGTTTCTAGCCTCCTCTGTCAACGAACCTTCCCATTGCAACTGCTGGCTATATTCTAGAACAGCTGACATCAACTGATTCCAGTCGTCTGGTATAATTCTATTTGAGATATAACACAAATTTAACATCTGTCTTACAAATGCTGAATGTATGCCATACGTGACCACTGCTTCCTTAATATTTAAAAAAAAATCTCTCATAGGAATAAGTTGTAATATATATTCCACATATAGCTCAGGGTGTCTATCATCTGCTGGCTTCTCACAGATGATGACAGGATAAGTCATTGTATGAGAGCCATTTGGAGATGTTATGACCTGTATGATCTTGGCCCTCTGCTTACTAGGTCCCTAGTCATCTTTACTGAGAGTTTCTTCCAGGGCTTGCAAATGAGCACCTTAGGGTCTGTCCCAGTGACTGAAACTCCTTTGTTGTAAGGGATTCCAGATTTCTTATGGAATTGTGCAACCTTTTATGTTCTTCTGAAAAACATGATTCCATAGTCCTTATCAGTTAATGATAATCTTTCTTCCTTATAAAGTATCTGAGTAGAGGCAACTGCACCCTAAAGAGTTATTGTTCTATCCATTAACTATTCATATTTATTATCAATAAAATCAAATCTGGTTGTATATTTATTCTTAGTGGACTGAAGTTTTTGTAGTAAGTTAGCAGATTCCAAACTACGAAGCTTATTATTTAGGTCTTTATTGATAACTTGTAAATCTTGGGTAGCAGATTCCAGAGAAGGAATCTTTTTATGTAAGTCTTCATTGCTACCTTGTAAAGCCTATATAAGTCCCAATAATGACACATCTTTGTTATTATTAAACCAGTTTTTCAATGTTATGTGAATTATTATGGTAAATGTCAAAATGGTGCATACCAAATATGCCCTAGGAAGGTCATTTATTTCCTGTAAAAAACTCCATTCATCATACAAGCAAAAGAGTTTTTAAATTCATGTGAGGTAATATTTTTCACCATGCTTTGAGAAATATTCAATATTTATAAAGAAAATTTTATTTATTTATTAAACAGCTTTTTTTTTTTTTTTTGGTTTTTCGAGACAGGTTTTCTCAGTGTAGCTTTGCGCCTTTCCTGGGACTGGCTTGGGAGACCAGGCTGGCCTCGAACTCACAGAGATCCGCCTGCCTCTGCCTCCCGAGTGCTGGGATTAAAGGCGTGCGCCACCACCGCCCGGCCTTATTAATCAGTTTTAAGGTGTAAAATTATTGAGTACTCTTCTTACCTGGAATGAAATCCTTACTTGCTAGTTTTTCAGTTCTTGTAGTGGTGTTTTTGGGTGTAGTAGCACTGTTGGGCCAGCAGGTGTCACCAGTGTAGTGGTAAAGCCACTGAAGACTGGCTTGTTTTTGCTTAAACAGACTACAAAGCAAGTTTAATAATGGGGCCAGTTGTCGCGTTCGCCTGCAGGTACCTATGGTGTGCCATGAAAGACCACGCTGTGATCCATGGTGAAGCAGGGAAGACTGAGAGCTGTGGCCAAGAGTTGAGCTCAGTGGCTCACTATGCGGGTAGAACCGCTGGTGTGAAGGCTAAACTTGCCCTGGGACTGGACACAGCAGCTCCCTTGCGCTGCAAATGGAACTGGACTTGCCCCAGAGGTGCTCTTTGGCACCAGTGTGGCACAGCTCCTGCAACAAAGCAAGCAGCCTATCGGGTCCTGAAGCGTGGCACGGGCTGGGAGGGGGTAGCATCGGCTGGTGAGCTGGGGTGGTGAAAGTGTCTGGTGGGGGGGGATGAGTGGGCTGTGAGAAGTTGGGGGCAGTCACGGTGGCAGCCACATGGCTGGCCCAGGATGAGCATGGTCAGGCCTCGTGGGTAGCAGGCTGGAGATGGGGCAGGTCTGCTTATGCTGGCACTCACTAGGAGAACCTAGCAGCAATGCTGTAACTGGTGCTGGTGAGTGGCGGGAGGTGGGGGGTGGGGGGTGTGGTGGGTGGGTAGGTTGGGGTGGGGTGGGGTAGGGGCGGGTAGGGGGCAGTACCCGTGCACTTGTGAAGCACTTCATCCCCAGGAAGGATGGGAATTACCATAAAGGCAGAGGCTAACCGGGTGTTTGGACCTTGCCTCATGTGGGTGACAGATATAATGGCAATTAAGGAGGCAATTCCACGTAGTTTATCTTATAGTCAAAGAGATTTATTTTGGGGGGACTTACAGCAAACAAAGGGTTGGCTACGGGATCCAGGAGAGTAGAGGTGCAGTCCAATGTGGTTCTCTGGAGAACTCTGACTTGGTCTGCGAACAAGCATCCAGTATCCAGGATCACGAGGCAGTCAAGAGAAGGAGCACATATGCTTCTCAGGACTTAAGGGGTCCTTGTCTCGGCCATGCCCTGGGTGGGGCCAGGTACCTAGCAGTTACCTGCTGCCTACTAGGGGCAGTGCTTCAGGGGTGAAGTGCAGACAACTACCCCTACATGGATCTATTTGGATTCTTCTACATGCAACCATCCAGTTTGACCAGCACCATGTGTTGAAGATGCTATCTTTTTCCACTGCGTATTTCTTGTTTCTTTATAAAAAAAAAAAAATCAGGTGTCCATAGGTATGCGGATTTATGTCTTGGTCTACAGTTTGATTTTCATTGATCAATGTGTCTGTTATGATGTCAATACCATGCTGTTTTTATTACTATAGCTCTGTAGTACATTTAGAGGTCAGGGACGGTGATACCTACAGCAATTCTCTTATTATTCAGGATTGTTTTAGCTATCCTTGGTCTATTGTGTTTTCATTTTGAAGCTGAAAATTTTATCCTTTCAAGATCTGTGAATAGTTGTGTTGGAATTTTGATGGATTGCATTGAATCTGGAGGTTGCTTTTGGTAGGGTGCCCATTTTTTGTTTTGCCCATTTGTTTAATGAGGCCACAGTTATCCATATATGATATAAACCATATCAAGACTACTTATCAATGAGGATGAGTGATCTTTCCATCGTCTGATATCTTCTTTAATTTCTTTCTTCAAAGACGTGAAGTTTTATCGTACAAGTCTTTCCCTTGTTTGGTTAGAGTTACCTCAAGATATTTTATATTATTTGAGGCTATTGTAAAGGGTGTTGTTTCCCTAATTTCTTTTTCAGTCCACTTGCCATTTGTATATAGGCATTTTGTGAATTAATTTTGTATCCAGCCACTTTGCTGAAAGTTTATCAGTTACAGGAGTTTTCCAGTGCAATTTTTAGGGTCACTTAGGTATACTATCATATCATTTGCAAAAAAAAAACCCTAAAAACAAAAGCAAAACAATCCCAAAAAACCAAAAAAACTTTGACTTCTTCCTTTCCAATTTGCATCTTCTTGATCACCTTTTGTTGTCTTACTGCTATTGAATATCTATGGACAGAGTGGACAACCTTGTCTTGTTCCTGATTTTAGTAGAATTGCTTAGAGTTTTTCTCCATTTTTTTTTTATTACCAGTTTTTAAGTTGATATTGGCTATGGGCTTGCTGTAAACTGCCTTTATTATGTTTTTGTTTATGTATGTTTGTAGTATCCCTTATCTCTCCAGGACTTTTATCATGAATGGGGCTTGGATTTTGTCAAAATCCTTTTCTGTATCTAATGAGAAGATTGTGTGTTTTTTTTTCTTTCAGTCTGTTCATATGCTGCATTTAATTATTAAACTTTTATATGTTGAAGCATCCCTACATCTTTGGGATGAAACCTCTTTGATCATAGTGGGTGGTCTTTTTGATGTGTACTTGGATATGATTTGCAAGTTTTTTATTGAGAATTTTTGCATCTATGTTCATAAGCGAAATTGGTCTGTAATTTTCTTTGTTTGGTCTTCGTGTGATATGATTTGGGTATCAGGATAACTGTGGCCTCATTAAACAAATTGGGTAATGTTTTCCCTATTTTGTGGAATAATTTGAGGAATATTGGAATTAACTCTTTGAAAGTCTGGTAGAATTCTGAACTAAAATTATCTGGGATGGCCTTTTTGTGGTCAGGAGATTTTTAAATTATTGCTTCTATTTCATAGGGGTTATTGATCTGTTTAAATTACTTATCTATCTTGATTTAACTTTGGTAACTGGTATATATGGAAAAAATTACCCATTTCTCATAGATTTTCCAATTTGGTGGAGTAAAGGTTTTTAAAGTATGTATGATTCTCTGGATTTTCTCGGTGTCTGTTGTCATATCCCTCTTTTCCTCTATAATTTTGTTAATTTGGATCTTCTCTCCATGTCTTTTAGTTAATTTGGATACGGGTTTGTCAATCTTAATGATTTTCCTGAAGAACCAACTCTGTTTCACTGATTTTTTGTTTCTATTTTATTGATTCAGCCCTCAGTTTGATTATTTCCTGCCATCTACTCCTCTTGGATGTGGTTACTTGTTTTTGTTCTAGAGCTTTCTAGTGTACTGTTAACTTGCTAGTATGCATTTTTTTTAAATGTAGGCACTTAGTGCTATGAACATTCCTCTTAGCACTGCTTTGATTATGTCCTATAAGTTTGGGCATGATGTCTATTCATTTTCATTCAATCCTAGAGAGTTTCTAGTTTCTAATTTCTATCTTGTTTCATTTTTCATTCAGTGGTAAGTGGTTCAGTTTCCATGTGTTTGAAAGCTTTTTGTTGTTGTTGATATCCAGCTTTAATCTAAGGTGATCAGATAGGATGCAGGGTTATTATTTCAGTTTTCTTGTATCTGTTGAGACTTGTTTTGTGTCTGAGTATGTGTTCAATTTTGGAGAAAGTTCCATGAGATGCTAAGAAGAAGGTAAGTTCATTTACGTTTGGGTGAAATGTTCTGTAGATATCTGTTAGGTCCATTTGGTTTAAAATATCAGTTAGCTCTATTTAGTTTCTCATTTCTCTGTTTAGTTTTTGTTTGGATGATCTGTCTATTAGCTAGAGTTTGGTATTCAAGTCTCCCATTATCAGTGTGTGAGGGGGGGTCAATACGTGATTTCATTTACAGACTTGGGTGCCCTTGTGTTTGGTGCATAGGTGTAATGTCCTCCTGGTGGATTTTTCTTTTGACATACACAAACTATTTATCTGAAATGAGGGAACCTCAATTGAGAAAAATGCCTTGACTCCATAAGAGAGGGCTGTTGATAAGCCTGTGGGGTATTTTCTTAATTAGTGATGGATGGGCTCAGTCCATTGTGGGTGGTTCCATCCCTGGGCTGGTGGTCCTGGATTCTATAGGAAAGCAGGCTGAGTAAGCCAGGGAAAACCAGCCATTAAGCAGCATCCCTCCATGGCCTCTGCATCAGCTCCTGCCTCCAAGTTCTTACACTGTTTGAATTCCTGTCCTGATTTCCTTTAATGAACTGCGATATGGAAGTATAAGCCAAATAAACTCTTTCATTCTGAACTTGTTTTTTGGTTATGGTGGTTTGTTGCAGCAATAGAAACTCTAACTAAGATAAGTATGTAGTGTCCTTCCTTATCTCTTCTGATTAGTTTTGGTTTGAAGTTTTATTTTGTCAGATATTAAAATGGTACCTACTTGCTTCTTTTTAAAAATTTTTTATTATATTTTATTTAATATTTTATTAAGAGATTTTCTATTCATTTTATATATCAACCACAGATTCCCCTGTCCTCCCTCCTCCCACCCCTCAGCCTTCTCCCCCCCAATTCCTGTTCCCACCTCCTCCAAGGCAAGGCCTCCCATGGGGAGTCAGGAGAGCCTGGTACATTCAGTTGAGGCAGGTCCAAGACCCTCCTCCCTGCACCAAGGCTGCGCAAAGTGTCTCACCAAAGGCACTAGGTTCCAAAAAGCTGGGTCATGCACTAGGGACAGGTCCCAGTCCCACTGCCTGGGGGCCCCCTAAACAGTTCAAGCTAAACTGTCTCGCTTATCCAGAGGGCCTAGTCCAGTGCCATGGGGGCTCCTCAGCTATTGGTCCACAGTTCATGTGTTTCCACTAGTTTGACTAGTTGTCTCTGTACTTTTTCCAATTATGGTCTCGATATCTCTTGCTCATAGCATCCCTCCTCTCTCGTTAATTGGACTCCTGGAGTTCTACCTGGGGCTTGGCCATGGATCTCTCTCTGCATCTGCTTCCATCAATCACTGGATGAGGGTTCTATGATGTCAGTTAGGGTGTTCAGTCATCCGATCACCAGAGAAAGTCAGCTCAGGTACCCCCTTGACCATTGCCAGTAGTCTATGATGGAGTAATCTTTGTGGATTCCTGGGGACCTCCCTAGCACTCTGCTTCTCCTTAGTTCCATGGTGTATTCATTTATCATGGTACCTCTTTACTTGTTCTCCTACTCTGTTCCTGAACCAGCTCAGACCTCTCGCTCCCCTAAGCTCTCATTCACCCATCCCTTGCCCTCCATTACGCCCTCCCAACCCCAGTTTGCTCATGTAGATCTCATCCATTTCTCAATCGCTGGGTGATCCCTGTGTCTATCCTAGGGTCCTACTTACATGCTAGTCTCCCTGGTGCTGTGGGTTACTGTCTGGTTATCCATTGCTTTACATCTAGTATCCACTTATGAGTGAGTACATACCATGCTTTCTTTCTGAGTCTGGGTTACCTCACTCAGGATGGATTTTCTAGTTCCATCCATTGCCTGCAAACCTCAATGATATCATTGTTTTTCTCTGATGAGTAGTACTCCATTGTGTGTATGTACCACATTTTCTTTATCCATTCTTCAGTTGAGGGTCTTCTAGGTTGTTTCCAGATTCTGGCTATTACAAATAGTGCTGCTATGAACATAGTTGAGCATGTGTCCTTGTGGTATGATTGAGTATTCCTTGGGTATATGCCCAAGAGTGGTATAGCTGGTTCTTTTGGAAGATTGATTCCCAATTTTCTGAGAAACTGCCATACTGATTTTCAAAGTGGCTGTACTAATTTGCATTACTACCAACAGTGTAGGAGTGTTCCCCTTGCTCCACAACCTCTCCAACATAAGCTGTCTTCAGTGTTTTTGATCTTAGCAATTCTGACACGTGTAAGATGGTATCTCAGAGTCATTTTGATTTGCATTTCTCTGATGACTAAGGATGTTGAGCAATTCCTTAAATGTCTTTCAGTCATTTGAGAGTCTTCTGTTGAGAATTCTCTGTTTAGCTCTATAGCTCATTTTTTTTAAACTGGACTGTTAGGTATTTTGATGTGTAGTTTCTTGAGTTTTTTATATATTCTGGATATCAGCCCAGATACCTTGGGGTGACTCTAATTAAGCAAGTGAAGGACCTGTATGACAAGAACTTTAAGTCTCTGAAGAAAAAAATTGAAGAAGATATTAGAAAATGGAAAGATCTCCCATGCTTGGATAGGTAGGATTAACATAGTAAAAATGGCAATCTTACTAAAAGCAATCTACAGATTCAGTGCAATCCCCATCAAAATCACAACACAATTCTTCACAGGCTTAGAAAGAACAATATTCAACTTCATATGGAAAAACAACAACAGCGACAAAAACCCAGGATAGCTTAAAGAATCCTATACAATAGAGCAACCTCTGGAGGCATCATGATACCTGACTTCAAGCTCTACTATAGAGCTGCAGTAATAAACCAGCTTGGTACTGGCATAAAAACCGAATTAAGACCCTGACATTAATCCACACACCTAGGAACACCTAATTTTTGACAAAGAAGCCAAAACTGTACAATGGAAAAAAGAAAGCATCTTCAACAAATGGTGCTGACTTAACTGGATGTCAACATGTAGAAGATTGCAAATAGATCCATATCTGTCACCATGCACAAAACTTAAGTCCAAGTGGATCAAAGACCTCAACATAAATCCAGTTACTCTGAACCTGATAGAAGAGAAAGTGGGAAGTAGTCTTGAACGCATTGGCACTGGAGATCACTTCCTAAATATAACACCAGTAACACAGACACTGAGTGCCACAATTAATAAATGGGACCTCTTGAAACTGAGAAGCTTTTTTAGGGCAAAGGACACGGTCAATAAGTCAAAAAGACAGCCTACAGAATGGGAAAAGATCTTCACCTACTTGCTTCTTAAGTCTAATTGTTTGGATTATCCTTTTCTAGCATTTTACCTATGTTTGATGTTGAGTTGTGTGTCTTGGACACAGCAAAAGGATAGATCCTGTTTTTTGCATCCATTCTTTTAGTCTGCATCTTTTTATTGGGGGAATCCATTGATGTTGAAAGGTATCAATGAGGAGCATTTGTTAATTCCTATTTCATTGTTGTTGTGGTTGTGGTGTGGTGTGCTGGGCTGTGTGTGTGTGTGTGTGTGTGTGTGTGTGTGTGTGTGTGTGTATTTCCCCTCTTTTGATAGGCTTGTCTAGATTTATTTATTCCTTGTATTTTCTTGGGTGATGTTACCCTCCTTAGAGTAGAGTTTTCCTTCTTGGTTCTCAACCTTCCTAATGCTGTGACCCTTTAATACAGTTCACGTTGTGGTTCTCCACAATCATAAAATTAATTTCTTGTTACTTCGTAACTATAATTTTGCTACTATTATGAATCCTAATGTAAATATTTTTGAAGATAGAGGTTTGCCAAAGGGATCATGACCAACAGGTTGAGAACCACTTCTCAGAGACTGCTATAGGGCTAGATTTGTAGATAGGTGTTGCTTGAATTTTGTTTTTATCATGGAATATCTTATTTTCAACATCTATTGTGTTTCAAAGTTTTTCTGGATACAGTATTCTGGGCTGGCATCTGTGGTCTCTTAGAGATTGTAGAAAGTTTGTCCAGGCCCTTCAAGCTTTTAGAGTCTCTTCTGGAAAGTCAGGGGTTATTCTAATAGGTTATCTGCCTTTATAGGTTACTTGGTGTTTTTCCCTTGCAGCCTTTAACATTCTTTGTTCTGTACATTACTGTTTTAATTATTATGTGTTGAGGGGAATTTCTTTTCTGACCAGTATATTTGTTTTTCTGTTTGCTTCTTGTACCTTGATAGGTATCTCTTTCTTTAGGTTAGGGAAATGTTCCTCTATGATTTTGTTGAAAATATTTTCTGTGCCTTTGACCTGGGTTGTTTCTTCTTCTTCTTCTTCTTCTTCTTCTTCTTCTTCTTCTTCTTCTT